>JAPZAG010003075.1:0-12465 GCA_027475135.1 Bactrocera correcta | reverse complement strand
GTTTAACATATTTAAGTTAATAAACCTTCTTTAACGATCTGAAGTGGGCATATAGCCATGGAGGCATAACTGCAGTGCACGTAGAAGAATTCCATAATCTTATATTTAGGTATAAAGTCGATTTTCTTGTATATACATATTTAGCTATCGATATCGAAATGCTTCAAATCATTAAAGCCTTAACGGCATAACGGCAGTGCATTTAGAAGAACTACGTAATCTTATATTTAGGTATAAAGTCGATTTTCTTGTATTTACTCATTTAGCAATCGATATCGGAATGCTTCAACTTATTAGTTTAACATATTTAAGTAAATAAACCTTCTTCAACGAACTGAAGTTGGCATAAAGCCATGGCGGCATAACTGCAGTGCATGTAGAAGAATTCCGATATCTTATATTTAGGTATAAAGTCGATTTTGTTGTATATACACATTTAGCAATCGATATCGAAATGCTTCAAATCATTACGTTAACATATTTAAGTTAATAAACCATCTTTAACGTATTGAAGGTGATATAAAGCCATGGCGGCATAACGACAGTACATTTGGAAGAATTCCGTTAACCTATGTTTAGGTATAAAGTCAGGTTTCTTGTGTTAGCACATTTAGCAATCGATATCGAAATGCTTCAACTCATTAGTTTTACATTTTCAAGTTTTTTATAATAAACCTTCTTTAACGCACTGAAGTCTACATAAAGCCTTAGCGGTATACCTGCAGTGCATTTAGAAGAATTCCGTAATCTTATATTTAGGTATAAAGTCGATTTTCTTGTATTTACATATTTAGCTATCGATATCGAAATGCTTCAAATCATAAGTTTAACATTTTTAAGTTAATAAGGCTTCGTTAACGCACTGAAGTTAACATAAAGCCATAACGGTATAACGGCAGTGCATTTGGAAGAATTCCGTAATCTTATATTTAGGTATAAAGTCGATTTTCTTGTATATACACATTTAGCAATCGATACCGCGATGCTTCAATTCATTAGTTTAACATATTTATGTTAATAAACCTTCTTCAACGAACTGAAGTTGTCATAAAGCCATGGCGGCATAACGGCAGTGCATGTAGAAGAATTCCCTAATCCTATATTTAGGTAAAAAGTCGATTTTCTGTATTTACATATTTAGCAAGCGATATTGAAATGCTTCAAATCATTAGTTTAACATATTTAAGTTAATAAACCTTTAACGCACAGAGGTCTACATGAAGCCTTCACGGTATAACTGCAGTGCATTTAAAAGAATTCCGTAATCTTATATTTAGGTATAAAGTCGATTTTCTTGTATATATACATTTAGAAATCGAAATCGAAATGCTTCAAATCATTAGTTTAACATATTTAAGTTAACAAACCTACTTTAACGAACTGAAACAGACATAAAGCCATGGCGGAATAGCGGCAGTGCATTTGGAAGAATTCCGTAATCTTATATTTAGGTATAAAGTCGATTTTCTTGTATATACACATTTAGCACTGAAGTTAACATTAAGCCATGGCGGCATAACGGCAGTGCATGTAGAAAAATTCCGTAAACTTATATTTAGGTATAAAGTCGATTTTCTTGTATATACACATTTAGCAATCGATATCGAGATGCTTCAATTCATTAGTTTAACATATTTAAGTTAATTAACCTTCTTTAACGTATTTAAGGTGATACGAAGCCATGGCGGCATAACGACAGTACATTTGGAAGAATTCCGTAGTCTTATATTCAGGTATAAAGTCGCTTTTCTTGTATATATGCATTAAGCAATCGATATCGAAATGCTTCAAACCATTAGTTTAACATATATAAGTTAATAAACCTTCTTTAACGCACTGAAGTCTACATAGAGCGTTAACGGCATAACGGCAGTGCATTTAGAAAAATTCCGTTATCTTATATTTAGGTATAAATTCGATTTTTTTGTATATACACATTTAGCAAGCGATATCGAAATGCTTCAATTCATTAGTTTAACATATTTAAGTTAATTAACCTTCTTTAACGTATTTAAGGTGATACGAAGCCATGGCGGCATAACGACAGTACATTTGGAAGAATTCCGTAGTCTTATATTCAGGTATAAAGTCGATTTTCTTGTATATATGCATTAAGCAATCGATATCGAAATGCTTCAAACCATTAGTTTAACATATATAAGTTAATAAACCTTCTTTAACTCACTGAAGTCTACATAAAGCCATAACGGCATAACGGCAGTGCATTTAGAAGAATTCCGTTATCTTATATTTAGGTATAAATTCGATTTTCTTGTATATACACATTTAGCAATCGATATCGAAATGCTTCAACTCATTAGTTTAACATATATAAGTTAATAAACCTTCTTTAACACACTTAAGTCTACATAAAGCCATAACGGCATAACGGCAGTGCATTTAGAAGAATTCCGTTATCTTGTATTTAGGTATAAATTCGATTTTCTTGTATATACTCATTTAGCAATCGATATCGAAATGCTTCAGCTCATTAGTTTAACATATTTAAGTTAATAAACCTTCTTTAACGATCTGAAGTGAGCATATAGACATGGAGGCATAACTGCAGTGCACGTAGAAGAATTCCATAATCTTATATTTAGATATAAAGTCGATTTTCTTTTATATACATATTTAGCTATCGATATCGAAATGCTTCAAATCATTTGTTTAACATATTAAGATAATAAACATTTTTTAGCTTACTAAAGTCTACATAAAGCATTAACGGTATAACGGCAGTGCATTTAGAAGAATTCCGTAATGTTATAATTTTATATTTAGGTATAAAGTCGATTTTCTTGTATTTACACATTTAGCAGTCGATATCGAAATGCTTCAAACCATTAGTTTAACATATTTAAAATAATTAACCTTCTTTAACTCACTGAAGTCTACATAAAGCCATAACGGCATAACGGCAGTGCATTTAGAAGAATTACGTAATCTTATATTTAGGTATGAATTCGATTTTCTTGTATATACACATTTATCAATCGATATCGAAATGCTTCAAATCATTAGTTTAACATATTTAAGTTAATAAACCTTCTTAAACGCACTTAAGTCTTCATAAAGCCCTAATGGCATAACGGCAGTGCATTTAGAAGAATTCCGTTATCTTCTATTTAGGTATAAATTCGATTTTCTTGTATATACACATTTAGCAATCGATATCGAAATGCTTCAAATCATTAGATTAACATATTTAAGTTAATAAACCTTCTTTAACGATCTGAAGTGGGCATATAGCCATGGAGGCATAACTTCAGTGCACGTAGAAGAATTCCATAATCTTATATTTAGGTATAAATTCGATTTTCTTGTATATACATATTTAGCTATCGATATCGAAATGCTTCAAATCATTAAAGCCTTAACCCATTAATGACAACGTATGATGTATCATACGCAAAAAGAGCTTTTTTTAAAAATTCGTCAAAAATCCGAAATGCAATAAAAGCTTTCTATATTTGCAGTGTGAGCGAGATAAAAGTATTGTTGCATTAGAAAAGCTTTTTAATTGTCGCTTAAAGCTCATTTGTTTACAATTCTCGCGCCAATTTACGTAGCATTTTTCGGAAAAGTGAATAATGACTCGAAGGTGAGGTTTATATTTTTATAAATAGTAAGCGAGGAATTTGTATAACTTTAAATGTGCATAAACTTAAAGCTAAAACCCTAAGCTATCAAATGAATATAAAGTGCAGTGAAAAATTGAGCTCCGAAAGTGTTTTAACTATTTGTAAACTATTGTGTATGTTTTATCATACGTAAACGCTAGCCCAGTTTTTGCTATATGAAAATTCATTCCTAATATCTCCTTGTAGACAAGCAACAACTGAGGAGATAGTTGGATGGCTCCAAGATTTAAATGAAGACGATGATGCAGAGATTATAGAAAACATCAATAATGCCAATTTTATTGATGTGACTTTGCTCCCCCCCGAAGAACAGGAGTTATCCGATTGCGATGACGCAGATGAAGACGATGAAGGTACACTGGGTGATTTGGGTCGTGGAGTTCTTAAAAGGGCATGTGAAATAAGAATTGATAACTCAGAAGTGGAGGAGCAACAGTTTCTAAATGAAGCGAGCAGTTCACTAGCCCCACGTTCAAGGAATTCAACTCAAAGGAAAACTAAAAAAAAGAAGATTTGCCGAAAATGGTCCAAGATAGTACTAAAAGCAAGTGAATGTTCTATCACAGCAATACGCGAGCATACTCCGGACATTGTAGCAGATATTTTGGAAAATGATTTAAGTCCAATACAACTTTTTAAAAGAATTTTTGATAGCGAATTTATGGAATGTATACAATCAGAGACTGTTAAGTACGCCACAAACAAAGGAGATGAAGCTTTCACCGTAAATCTTGAGGAGTTATACACATATTTCGGCATCCTTATACTAAGTGGATACAACAAGGTGACTAACCTGAACCACAAATTCACTTGCTTACTTGTTACGAGTAAATTAAACATTTTTATTTTAAGGTTCCAGCTACTCGCATGTACTGGGAGACAGAAAGTGATGTGTACAATCATTTAGTGGCAGGTTCAATGGCGAGGAATAAATTTGAAAAAATACATCGCTACCTTCATTTCAATGATAATACACAAATTGATTCGAATAATAAGGCTTTCAAAGTTCAGCCTGTTCTTGATCATTTAAATACAAAGTTTAAAGAGCTTGGAAAACCCTTTGGAACTTCATTTTCTGTAGACGAATCGATGGAGCCGTATTTTGGTAAGCATTCTTTCAAGCAGTTTATACGAGGAAAACCAATTCGCTATGGATACAAAATTTGGTGTATGACTACTTCAGAAGGATATTTATTAAACTTCGATTTGTACACCGGAAAAGGCATGATTCGATCTAATGAGCCCTTAGGTTTATCTGTCACAAAAAGTTTATGTTATGACATAGTTCCCGAACACAGCACTGTATTTCTAGATAACTATTTCAATAGTTTTAAATTATTAGAAGAGTTTGATAAGAAAAATATAACAGTGGTGGGAACGATTCGGTCGGACCGTATTGAAAATGCTCCTTTGAGTAGCATGAAAAGAGAACCCCGTGGTACTTGTGAAGCACTAAAATCTAAAAATATTACCCTAGTTAGGTGGAATGATAACAATAATGTCACCATTGCAACAAATTGTAAAAACGACAACATAACGACAACAACCGGATTATGCAAAAGATATGATCGACAACAGAAACGCAGACAAGACGTAAAGCAACCAGTCATTATCAAGGAGTATAATTCGGGAATGGGTGGAGTCGATCTCTTTGACCAGCAAAGGGCAGCGTACCGAACTCGGATTCGGTCAAGAAAATGGTATTGGCCCATTTTCAGATTTTGCTTAAATGGTGCCGTTGTAAATTTATGGATATTATTTCGGAAAGCTTATCCACAAGTTACTCTTCTCGGCTTCATCCGACGACTTACAAGGAGCATACTTTCAAAGCCAATAGATTTTCATCCAGTCTCATCACGAAAGAGAAAACGAGAAAACGAAACTAGATACGACGGAGTCGAGCACTACGTAAATTACTCAAAAACTCAGCGCCGATGCAAAAATTGTGGAAAGTGTACGAAATTTATATGCATGAAATGTAATTTTGGCTTGCACCCAGATAACTGTTTCTACAAATATCATGTAAACTGAGTCAGCAACTAAATCTGAAAATTAACAATGAATATGTCATTAAATATATAAATACGATGTCAATTTGAACTCAAAAGTTATAGTGATGTTTACATTTTATTTTCATAGAGGCAAGTCTCCGTATACGTTTATGTATGATATATCATACGCTCCGCCGCGCCCATATCTTTTGAGATATTTTTTTGAAAATTGGAAATTACCCTTTTAATAGCATTACAGACGTCTGCTTAAAATTTCATTAGCTTATCATAGCGGGTTTTAGGTGTGAGCAGTAATGGGTTAACGGCATAACGGCAGTGCATTTAGAAGAACTACGTAATCTTATATTTAGGTATAAAGTCGATTTTCTTGTATTTACTCATTTAGCAATCGATATCGGAATGCTTCAACTTATTAGTTTAATATATTTAAGTAAATAAACCTTCTTCAACGAACTGAAGTTGGCATAAAGCCATGGCGTCATAACGGCAGTGCATGTAGAAGAATTCCGATATCTTATATTTAGGTATAAAGTCGATTTTGTTGTATATACACATTTAGCAATCGATATCGAAATGCTTCAAATCATTACGTTAACATATTTAAGTTAATAAACCATCTTTAACGTATTGAAGGTGATATAAAGCCATGGCGGCATAACGACAGTACATTTGGAAGAATTCCGTTAACCTATGTTTAGGTATAAAGTCAGGTTTCTTGTGTTAGCACATTTAGCAATCGATATCGAAATGCTTCAACTCATTAGTTTTACATTTTCAAGTTTTTTATAATAAACCTTCTTTAACGCACTGAAGTCTACACAAAGCCTTAGCGGTATACCTGCAGTGCATTAAGAAGAATTCCGTAATCTTATATTTAGGTATAAAGTCGATTTTCTTGTATTTACATATTTAGCTATCGATATCGAAATGCTTCAAATCATTAGTTTAACATATTTAAGTTAATAAAGCTTCTTTAACGCACTGAAGTTAACATAAAGCCATAACGGTATAACGGCAGTGCATTTGGAAGAATTCCGTAATCTTATATTTAGGTATAAAGTCGATTTTCTTGTATATACACATTTAGCAATCGATACCGCGATGCTTCAATTCATTAGTTTAACATATTTATGTTAATAAACCTTCTTCAACGAACTGAAGTTGTCATAAAGCCATGGCGGCATAACGGCAGTGCATGTAGAAGAATTCCCTAATCCTATATTTAGGTAAAAAGTCGATTTTCTGTATTTACATATTTAGCAAGCGATATTGAAATGCTTCAAATCATTAGTTTAACATATTTAAGTTAATAAACCTTTAACGCACAGAGGTCTACATAAAGCCTTCACGGTATAACTGCAGTGCATTTAAAAGAATTCCGTAATCTTATATTTAGGTATAAAGTCGATTTTCTTGTATATATACATTTAGAAATCGAAATGCTTCAAATCATTAGTTTAACATATTTAAGTTAACAAACCTACTTTAACGAACTGAAACAGACATAAAGCCATGGCGGAATAGCGGCAGTGCATTTGGAAGAATTCCGTAATCTTATATTTAGGTATAAAGTCGATTTTCTTGTATATACACATTTAGCTACGGCAGTGCATGTAGAAAAATTCCGTAATCTTATATTTAGGTATAAAGTCGATTTTCTTGTATATACACATTTAGCAATCGATATCGAGATGCTTCAATCCATTAGTTTAAAATACTTAAGTTAATAAACCTTCTTCAACGCACTGAAGTTGTCATGAAGCCATGGCGGCATAACGGCAGTGCATGTAGAAGAATTCCGTAATCTTATATTTAGGTATGTCGATTTTCTTGTATTTACATATTTAGCAATCGATATCGAAATGCTTCAATTCAATAGTTTAACATATTTAACATAACGCACTGAAGTTGTCATGAAGCCATGGCGGCATAACGGCAGCGCATGTAAAAGAATTCCGTAATCTTATATTTTTGTATAAAGTCGATTTTCTTGTATATTCACATTTAGCAATCGATATCGAAATGCTTCAAATCATTAGTTTAACATATTTAAGTTAACAAACCTACTTTAACGAACTGAAGATGACATAAAGCCATGGCGGAAGAGCGGCAGTGCATTTGGAAGAATTCCGTTATCCTATGTTTAGGTATAAAGTCAGGTTTCTTGTACTAGCACATTTAGCAATCGATATCGAAATGCTTCAAATCATTAGTTTAACATATTTAAGTTAAATTACCTTTTTTTACCTACCGAAGGTGAGATAAATCCTTGGGGGCATAACGGCAGTTCATGTAGAAGAATTCCGTAATCTTATATCTAGGTAAAAAATCGGTTTTCTTGTTTATACACATTTATCAATCGATATCGAAATGCTTCAAATCATTAGTTTAACATATTTAAGTTAATCAACCCTCTTTATCTTACTGAAGTCTACATAAATCCTTAACGGCATAAGGGCAGTGAATTTAGAAGAATTACGTAACCTTATAATCAGGTATAAAGTCGATTTTCTTGTATATACTCATTTAGCAATCGATATCGAAATACTTCAAATCATTTTTTTAACATATTTAAGTTAATAAAGCTTCTTTAACGCACTGAAGTTAACATAAAGCCACGGCGGCAACACGGTAGTGCATGTAGAAGAATTCCGTAAACTTATGTTTAGGTATAAATTCGATTTTGTTGTATATACACATTTAGCAATCGATATTGAGATGCTTCAACTCATTAGTTTAACATATTTAAGTTAACAAACCTACTTTAACGAACTGAAGATGACATAAAGCCATGGCGGAAGAGCGGCAGTGCATTTGGAAGAATTCCGTTATCCTATGTTTAGGTATAAAGTCAGGTTTCTTGTACTAGCACATTTAGCAATCGATATCGAAATGCTTCAAATCATTAGTTTAACATATTTAAGTTAAATTACCTTTTTTTACCTACCGAAGGTGAGATAAATCCTTGGCGGCATAACGGCAGTGCATGTAGAAGAATTCCGTAATCTTATATCTAGGTATAAAATCGGTTTTCTTGTTTATACACATTTATCAATCGATATCGAAATGCTTCAAATCATTAGTTTAACATATTTAAGTTAATCAACCCTCTTTATCTTACTGAAGTCTACATAAATCCTTAACGGCATAACGGCAGTGAATTTAGAAGAATTACGTAGCCTTATAATCAGGTATAAAGTCGATTTTCTTGTATATACTCATTTGCAATCGATATCGAAATACTTCAAATCATTATTTTAACATATTTAAGTTAATAAAGCTTCTTTAACGCACTGAAGTTAACATAAAGCCACGGCGGCATAACGGCAGTGAATTTAGAAAAATTACGTAAACTTATAATCAGGTATAAAGTCGTTTTTCTTGTATATACACATTTAGCAATTGATATCGAAATGCCTCAAATCATTAGTTTAACATATTTAAGTTAATAAACCTTTAACGCACAGAAGTCTACATAAAGCCTTAACGGTATAACTGCAGTGCATTTAAAAAAATTTCCCGAAATCTTATATTTAGGTACAAAGTCGATTTTTTTTATTTACATATTTAGCAATCGAAATCGAAATGCTACAAATCATAAGTTTAACATGTTTAATTTAAATTTATTCCCCTCTATCTTACTGAAGTCTACATAAAACCTTAACGGCATAACGGCAGTGCATTTAGAAGAATTCCGTTATCTTATATTTAGGAATAAATTCGATTGTCTTATATATACACATTTAGCAAACGATATCGAAATGTTTCAAATCATTAGTTTAACATATTTAAGTAAGTTAACCTTCTTTAACATATTGAAGTTGATATAAAGCCATGGCGGCATAAGGGCAGTGCATGTAGAAGAATACCGTAATTTTATATTTAGGTATAAAATCTATTTGTTGTATTAACACATCGAGCAATCGATATCGAAATGCTTCAACTCATTAGTTTAACATATTTAAGTTAATAAACTTTCTTCGAAGAACTCAAGTTGGCATAAAATCATGGCCGCATAACGGCAGTGCGTTTAGAAGTATTCCGTTATCTTATATTTACGTATAAAGTCGACTTTCTTGTATATACACATTTAGTAATCGATATCGAAATGCTTCAAATCATTAGCTTATCATATTAAAGTTAATAAACCTTCTTTAACGCACTGAAGTCTACATAAAGCCTTAACGCCTTAGCAATCGATATCGAAATGCTTCAAATCATTAGTTTTACATTTTTAAGTTATTTAAAGTAAACTTTCTCTAACGCACTGAAGTTTACATAAAGCCCTAACGGTATAACTGCAGTGCATTTAAAAGAATTCCGTAATCTTATATTTAGGTACAAAGTCGATTTTCTTGTATTTACATATTTAGCAATCGAAATCGAAATGCTTCAAATCATAAGTTTAACATATTTAAGTTAATTATTCCCCTCTATCTTACTGAAGTCTACGTAAAGCCTTAACGGCATAACGGCAGTGCGTTTAGAAGAATTCCGTTATCTTATATTTAGGTATAAATTCGATTTTCTTGTATATAACATTTAACAAGCGATATCGAAATGTTTCAAATCATTAGTTTAACATATTTAAGTTAGTTAACCTTTTTTAAACATATTGAAGTTGATATAAAGCCATGGCGGCATAACGGCAGTGCATGTAGAAGAATTCCGTAATTTTATATTCAGGAATAAGGTCGATTTTCTTGTATATACACATTTAGCAATCGATATCGAAATGCTTCAAATCATTAGTTTAACATATTTAAGTTAGTTAACCTTCTTTAACATATTGAAGTTGATATAAAGCCATGGCGGTATAACGGCAGTGTATGTAGAAGAATTCCGTAATCTTATGTTTAGGTATAAATTCGATTTTGTTGTATATACACATTTAGCTATCGATATCGAAATGCTTCAAATCATTAGTTTAACATATGAGGTCTACATAAAGCCTTAACGGTATAACGGCAGTGCATTTAGAAGAAATCCGTAATGTTATAATTTTATATTTAGGTATAAAGTCGATTTTGTTGTATTTACACATTTAGCAGTCGATATCGAAATGCTTCAAACCATTAGTTTAACATATTTAAAATAATTAACCTTCTTTAACGTATTGTAGTTGATACAAACCATGGCGGCATAACGACAGTACATTTGGAAGAATTCCGTAATCTTATATTTAGGTATATGTAAAGTCGATTTTCTTGTATATACACATTTAGTAATCGATATCGAAATGCTTCAAATCATTAGTTTAACATGCTAAAGTTAATAAACCTTCTTTAACGCACTGAAGTCTACATAAAGCCTTAACGGGATAACTGCAGTGCATTTAGAAGAATTCCGTAATCTTATATTAAGGTATAAAGTCGATTTTCTTGTATTTACATTTTTAGCAATCGATATCGAAATGCTTCAAAATATTAGTTTAACATATTTAAGTTAATTAACCCTCTTTTTCATACTGAAGTCTACAAAAGCCTTAACGGCATAACGGCAGTGCATGTAGAAGAATTCCGTTATCTTTTATTTAGGTATAAAGTCGATATTGTTGTACATACACATTTAGCAATCGATATCGAGATGCTTCAACTCATTAGTTTAACATATTTAAGTTAATAAACTTTCTTCGAAGAACTGAAGTTGGCATAAAATCATTGCGGCATAACGGCAGTGCATGTAGAAGAATTCCGTAATCTTATATTAAGGTATAAAGTCGATTTTCTTGTATTTACATATTTAGCAATCGATATCGAAATGCTTCAAATCATTAGTTTAACATATTTAAGTTAACAAACCTTCTTTAACGAACTGAAGTTGACATAAAGCCATGGCGGATTAACGGCAGTGCATTTGGAAGAATTCCGTTATCCTATGTTTCGGTATAAAGTCAAGTTTCTTGTACTAGCACATTTAACAATCGATATCGAAATGCTTCAAATCATTAGTTTAACATATTTAAGTTAAATTACCTTCTTTAACCTACCGAAGGTGACATGAAGCCATGGCGGCATAACGGCAGTGCATTTAGAAGAATTCCATAATCATATATTTAGGTACAAAGTCGACTTTCTTGTATATACTCATTTAGCAATCGATATCGAAATGCTTCAAAATATTAGTTTAACATATTTAAGTTAATTAACCCTCTTTTTCATACTGAAGTCTACAAAAGCCTTAACGGCATAACGGCAGTGCATGTAGAAGAATTCCGTTATCTTTTATTTAAGTATCAAGTCGATATTGTTGTACATACACATTTAGCAATCGATATCGAAATGCCTCAAATCATTAGTTTTACATTTTCAAGTTATTTATAATAAATCTTCTTTAACGCTCTGAAGTTTACATAAAGCCTTAACGGTATAACTGCAGTGCATTTAAAAGAATTCCGTAATCTTATATTTAGGTACAAAGTCGATTTTCTTGTATTTACATATTTAGCAATCGATATCGAAATGCTTCAAATCATAAGTTTAACATATTTAAGTTAATTATTTCCCTTTATCTTACTGAAGTCTACATAAAGCCTTAACGGCATAACGGCAGTGCGTTTAGAAGAACTCCGTTACCTTATATTTAGGTATAAATTCGATTTTCTTGTATATACACATTTAGCAAGCGATATCGAAATGTTTCAAATCATTAGTTTAACATATTTAAGTTAGTTAACCTTCTTTAACATTTTGAAGTTGATATAAAGCCATGGCGGCATAACGGCAGTGCATGTAGAAGAATTCCGTAATCTTATATTCAGGTATAAAGCCGATTTTCTTGTATATACACATTTAGCTATCGATATCGAA
>JAPZAG010003074.1:0-12467 GCA_027475135.1 Bactrocera correcta | reverse complement strand
AATTTTCCGTACAAAATTCTAAGCTTTATCCGATTTCTTTGTTAACGTGAAGTGAGGCAGCTTAATCGCGACTAATCGAGCTATTACTTCTGTCAGCATATTCTGTATTAAATTCATCCAGTTCGACGTAAACTGTATCCTGACGAGGCAATTATCAATTATTTCTCCATTGCAAACGCGGTTTAAGGCCCTTGGATCCATGTTTCCGGATAGAGATCACATTGCCTCACTAGCACCCGGCAGAATATTGGACTTTATCAATGTGTTGGCGCTAAGTGAGACCTTGTGATTTAGGAGAGCGCATCATAGACCTAAGGCCGCGCTGCATTCCACATTTATTTATCTATCTATCTACACAACCAACCATCTTCCCTACTGTAAAGGTTTTACCATAAACCAATGAATCGAAATCCAATTGAGAATTGATAACATGGTCGGAAAGTATGACTTTTCTAGGAGAAAAGTCGGTTTTCACGTTCCCAAGTTATGTTCAAATGCCGAACGAACTCAGAGGTATGTTTTTGAAGTCGCAATTGATTTTTAACATTTCTGCTGATGACCCTGTATACAGCAAGGTATATTGAGTTTTGGAAAACGAAGAATTCTGGAACAACTTTGATATCTCAGGTGGTTTACTTCGAGGTTTTGAGTTCATTATTGAACATTTGAGGAGAGTTCCGAAAGTGTTCCTCGAATGAGCATGAATTTTGGAATTAAACATGTTTTGAAGATCTCAGATCTGCAGATAAAATCAGCCGGGTTTTCTATAGTTCCAAATGTTATTTTCTCATATTATATCATTTCGTAGCGTTTAATTTGTGTAGTTTCGAACTTTTCCAACCTAAAGGTTAATTATTCAAGCTTATAAGAATTCTACATTCCTCTGTTTTTCAAACTAAACACAAACTAACTGTGTTGTTGACTTATGGTTGTCTTCTGGTCTAGACGCATGCATTTTAGGTATTTTTTAAACTAAGATAAAAAAAATGAAAACATTTTTACTATCCATTTTTTTATATGTAAAATGTCTATAAAATTTTAATAATATAAAAAAAATTGCAAGAAAAAAAAAATCGTCGAGATACGGGCCAGTGGAGTGGAGGCTTCAAAAAAAAAAAAAAACGGTGCGTCCTAGTTGACGTGATTTCAACCCTTGTAGAGATCTAAAACACAAAAAACAAGAAGATTCTTCATTAGTAAGGATGTCGTTATCGGGTTGACCATTTTCAAAAAAAAAAAAAAATAAAAAAAAAAATAACAAATTGGCGTCGACTTGAAAAAAAAAAAATTTACTCGAATTTTTCGACCTTTTTGAATTTTTTAAAAATACTTCTAGTCAAAATTTTTGGAAGTCCAAGGCCTTTTTGAATTTTTTAAAAATACTTCAAATCAAAATTTTTGGAAATCCAAGGCAGACACGATAGAGCATTGTATAAAGAAGATATATACAAAATTTCAAAGGAATCGGTTCACTATAACTTGAGATATCATATCAACCACCTCAAAAAAGTAGTTTCGAGAAAAACGCGTTTAAAGTTTAGGAGACAATTCTAGTGAACACGGAAGCCTCGTCACAAAATCGGCTGTATCTCCGAAAATAAGTCGAATTTTGAAAAATCCTTCCAAGGTCATATTTTTGAAAGTCTAAACTTTCAAAATATGCAAAAAAAAACGATTTTTTCAAAATCCTAGACCAGAATACCCCCTTATGAAGTCAGTTCTCTCAAATTGTGTATACAAGAACCAACCCTCGTACTTAATTATCTACAAACATTATAAGTAAATTACATATCAATCGTGCAACTGGAGATCAGTTAACTTGGCTTTGTTATAGGTTAACTTGTGAATTTTTCTGCTTGCTTTTGTTAGAGTGCCTACAAACAAGCATCTAATTTCATTCATTTATGAACATGAAAATGTACGTAATGAAGTTCGAACTTAAGTGGCCAATTAACATTTGCATGACTGATTGTTGCCCATATGTATGATTGTACACTCACAAGAAAATGACAGCTAAAGGAAATGTGAAAAGTCTTTCAAGATATAGAGCAGTGCAAATATCTAAAGCAATTTACAAGGTGTGTTCCAAAGTAAACAAGACAGTGCACGTGTGGTTTTAACGTTTTCAAAGTGGTCGTGAAGTCATAAATGACGATCAACATGTGGACCAATCAAAATCCGTGATCACCGGAAATTCCATTGAAACTGTGCGTGAGATCATTAAAAGTCAGCCGAAATCATCATTGAAATTCCTGGAAATGAAATGCAACATCTCCAAAAAATCGATTTATCGCATTTTGACGAACATTTGGGCTTACGAAAGGTGTGTGCACGGTTTGTTCCGCACAAATTGACTGACGACCAAAAATTGCTCAGAATCCAACATTCGAAAGACGATTGTTTGACCAAAAATCACTTTTTAACCATTTACATCTCCCCGCATTCACCCAATGACAATCCAACGCAGAATTACTCTTTGCAACAGGTGCTACTTGGATTGAGTAGGCAATATAAAAGTAAAGTCCTTCATCGACGATTAAGAACAAACTCTATAAGTCCGTCAATATTACCGTCTTGCTATGCGGTGCGGAGGCATGGACAATGATATAATTTGATGAGTCGACTTTAGGAGTGTTCGAGAGAAAGGTTTTGCGGGAGATTTATGGTCTTTTGGACAATGGAAACGTCCAATACCGCAGACGATGGAATGAGAGACAGCGGCTGCGCAGGTTAGGTCATGTTGTCTGGTTGGAAGAGAATACTATAGCTTCAAAGGTTTTCGATTCAGTACCTGTCGGTGGAAGCAGAGGAAGAGGAAGGCCCCCACTCCTTTGGAAAGAACATGGGGAGAAGAACCTGACTGCACTTGGTATCCCGATTTGGCGCCAAGTAGCGAAAAGAAGAAACGACTGCCGCGCTGTTGCTAACGCTATAACCGCGTATGCGGTGTCTATGCCAGTAAAGAAGATAAGAAGGAGAAAATGTAAACGAATCAGTTTCATTTGTATTTATACCTACAAAAAATTTCTTGGTAATTTTACATATGTATATAATTTGTTAAATCTTGTACAGATTATAGAGAAGGGGGTTCAAAGATCTCTGAAAGACTTACTATATACAGCTGCGATCAGTGAAATAGTAGTGGGTGTTAGAGCTTTACATATCTGTGAGTTATGCAAAATGCCAAACAATTTTAACATCCATTGAAATGCAAAAATGGATCATATTTTCCAAGCTATGTTTATTACTAAAAATATTTAGATTTGAATATGTACAAGATATGTTTATTTACAAAGATGTGTATATGTATGAAAATTGTTGGGAGCAGTAAAATAGTAGTAAAGTACAATTTTTTTTTTTTTTAAATACTGAAGGATTTTTGCAAGTTTCGTCTATAGGAGATCTTAGTACTTGGTAGCATGGCCATGATTTTTGATAACAGCAATACATCGCTTCTTCAGAGAATCTACGAGACATGGCATCTTTTCAGCGGTATGCTGTGCCGTTATTGCTGGACTACGGTCCACAACTCGTTGTTGTTTTTAGGTTTATTCTTCCACACGGTTTTCTTGACGTCTGTTCAAAGGGTTTCAATAGGATTGAGGCAGGGGATTGAGCTGGCCTATCCATGACCTTAATTCCATTGACCCGAAACCACTGCTTTGCCACCCTACTGGTGTGATTCGGGTCATTATCCTGCTAAAATGTGCCTTTCCTCGGCATGTTCTCTTCAGCAAATGGTATCATAATATACTGCATTATATCCACGTATGTGTATCGGCCCAGTAATCTTGTGAATCGGGACTACATAAAATAATTGGGCCTGTAAGAAAAACAGTCCAAGCCATGATATTCAAACCGCCATGCTTCAATCTGTCCAGCTGAATCACCCTTTACCGCCATATTGAACAACTTTCGACACGTCTGTCCACAAGATGTTGCGCCATTTCTCAATCGGCCAATTCAGGTGTCCTTTGGCGAATTTAAGACGACTTGCTACATGCTGTTTTTTTAATAACGGTACTTTTCAAGGACTGCGGACATATAAATTATGTTCATGTAGAAGTCTTCTTACTGTATGAACACCGCAAGCCAGGTTTAGTTCTTCCCGAATCTCCATAGCTGACATTCTAGGTCGAGTCTAGGCACATCTTACAACTTTTCGCGTAAAATTCTCAGAAATAATTCGTCTTGCGCACCTTTTTTCGTTTTTTTTTTATAACTAATTGCATTGTGAATCATTGTGGCTTAACACTCTTCATGTCTTTCCACTCCCTTGTAGGATTTACCGTTGTTTATGACAGATTAAATCCATCCTCGTTTTTCTTCACTACAGTGCTTCCCGTGACCCAATAAAAGGTGCAAAGTCATATGTTTTTTGCTTTTTGCATTGAATAATAAATAAAAGCTCAGGAAACTTACTTTTTGTTTGATGAAATTAAATTTTTTTTAGTAAAAATTAACTGTTTGCAATCAGCTCATCGTTCACTACTATTCTATTGCTCGCTCATAAAAACAGATATCCCAATAAAATTGGCTCTAAAAAAGTAACGGTAAGTCTTTCACACTTATTGTTGTGTATAACAGGACCCTTATACTTCAGAGAATATAACTAAAATAATGATCGACGGCAATATCATTAAAGAAACAAAATATAAAGCAGAACTCTATTGGCCAATAGGCACTACTATTTCAATGCTCGCAACTGTATATGTACCAGGTGGTATAAAGTAATCGGCTGCTTCAATCCATTTAAAGCCAAACTAAGACACTCTTTTGGGTTCATATTGTTGGAAAGTATACTACCATTGGCAGAGTCTTAATCCTTAGTTACAATTTTTTTTGCTGTAAGAGTACGTTATTGCGCGCTTATGCTGATGAGCCACACGTAACTTAGTTCAAAGTTGTAGTAAGTCCGATCGGAATATTAATTCTATTAGCCACATTTTTTTGAATTGACGTTTGCTAATCTTTTTATTTCTTACTAAACATTTTTACTGATTATATTTTGAAAAAAGTAGAAAACTTGTATTTTTTGAAAAATTGCCCAACCGTTTGCCCTCTGCCATTATCTATGGCCCGCACTTAGCCTTCGCTCACCTTTAACTTAGCGCCCATTTCTCTGCATATGTTATTTTTCACCACTAGTTAATAATATTTTCGCATGAGGTTTTTTTGCGGAAAAATTTATGACAAGCAACTATGACAAATTACTTTTTAAAATGCCAAACATGCCAGCTACCGGACCAATGATGTTGAGTACGCGAAGCAAAGACTTAGAGTACATTGAAAAAGCAAAAATCAATAAACAGAATAAGAAGAAAATCAAAAAAAAAAATTAAAATTTTAACTGCCCCATGGCACTTAAACTAATCGACAGACTGGCGTTCGCGAAATAGACAGCCAAAGATAGGAACTTAGTTGCATACTTACGGATATACGTAGGCTGTCTTTTATATTTCGGGATCAGTGAACGAAAACAAATATTAATCAACGAAAATTGCTTTATGTTTTTTTTCAAAATGTTCTACATTAAGATCTACATATGTGTATATATATACTTTTAGATGCGTTCGAAACAATTCTCGAAGCACTTTTGTCGCTCTGTTTGAGTTAACTCCATAACATGCGTTCTGGACGCATCAACCTTCTCATGAGGCGTCGAAAAACGTTGAAGTCTTAATTTATTTTTTAGCAATAAAAAGTAGTCATTCGGTGTCAATTTAAAACTTATCGAGTTTGCTAGTCCCACTAATGTCTATAATTGTTTCAAACCCATGAAAGGTCACATGACGATCTGTGAATATTAGTTTGCGCACATCTACAATAGTTACCGGTACAAGTACTCATTTTAAAGGAGCTTCACGAAAACCGTCTTGGAGTGATCTACGAGCTCGATTAAACTCATGTTACTATCGATAAACACTGTCCCTTGAAGAAGCTTCATCGCCAAAAACTGAATTAAGTTTATCTATTCCCACTGGATGAGTTAATCCACGTCGAAAGTTGTAAAAAATAATGGCGATTTAATTCAATTTTTTGGTTGAGACGAACATTTCAAGTTACTGTAAACAACGCAAATATTACGCGTATCTCAAAGCAGTAAACTTGTCAGTCGCTAGATTGAAACACGGGCTTTGCCAAATCCCAAAATCTATAAGCAACCTACGTATATAAGCTAATATACCGTCATGCGTTTACACTTAAACTTACTTATAGACATAGCCGCACTTATGTGAGTACTTACCCACTACCAATCATTCAACTGAAATAACTACTCACATATAACCACTAACTGATGAACTGGTCGATCGGCCAGTCAGCCGGCCAACTTCCAGCTAAGCAGCTGTCCAACACCAGTTTCGGAACAGGTGTACTTAAGAGGCAAACACACACATATGCACATACACAGACAAAACTTTGTTCACTAGCATACATATGTACATATATGTATGTAAGTTCGCTTGTAAGTATTATATATTCACTTAAGCCAACGACTATCCGAACTGCCTCGTTTTATTAATCATATTTTGTTGTTAAAATTACTTTTTAATAATATTTGCACACACATACGCTGCAACATGTCTGCATGCCAGCATATGTACTTAAGTGCATGTGTGCTTATGTGCTTTTTTGCTTACGAAGTTATCTGTGCTCCTCTGCATGCAACCGGCAGCCGACTTTGAGCTCTATTTCCATTAGCCCACTCATTGTTGTATCGCTTCTGCTTATCCTGCCGTGGGGCACTTAAGCCAGCATATGTGTACTTGTGTATGTTTGTGTGTAGACTCTCCCGCTCTTTATCTATCGGCCCGTTTTTTTGTTTTTGTTGTCGGCTATTTTTTCGCTTGCAATTAATGACTGGCATTCATAACTGCACTGAAACAAGATTTCGCGTTGCCTGCACTCATGCTTGTTTACTTTACTTACGTGCATATGTTCCTACAACTATGTGTATAAGTACAAAAGCCGGCTGTGAATTAACCCATCAGGCGGCTGTTAGTTGGCCAGGCGCAAGTCATACTAGACAGACTAGCTAATTCATCCCTCATGCTTTTTGGGCTAACATGTAAACTTGGGTACTTGCATATTTGATTACCGACGTACTTACGTCTATACTTACATACTTGTTTTACTTCTGTGCTTCGAAACTTCTAATTACTTAAATACTCGCAGACTTATGCACTTAAACCCAATACTCATCCTCTTTTTACATTTAAGTATGATATTAGGACGATATATGTGACCTGGTCTACGAAAAGGGGGCTTACGTGTCAAAAAAAAAATAAATAAATAAATAAAAAATAAAAAATAAAAAAAAATAAAAATAAAAAAAAAATAAAAATAAAAATAAAAAAAATAAAAAATAAATAATTGATTTTTTGACACCTAAGCCCCCTTTTCGTAGACCAGGTCACATATGGTATTTCGGCAGCCGTAAAATAATGTCCATTTTTATCTTCATTGAGTTCTTGATGAACACAAAGTTAAACCATTAATGAATCATTTCTGATCGCCTATAAATACGAATATGATAACATTGCCATTATTATTACCTAAGATAATAAATTCGGAAATTTTAGAGCTTTTCTGATCGTTTTTCTCAAACTTTCACAGTTGATAACAGCGAGAGCAGTGATCAGCGATAGCAATGATCGCCCTGACGTGGTTCGAACCAATTCAGCCATAAAAACTAAAGAACACAGAAAATTATGTCAAGGCAAATGCATATATCGACCAGATCTCCTTATGAAAGTCACCATCGGTTAACTGACCATCTTTTGACAACGCACTTTAAGTAAATTAGGCCAGCAGAGGCTTCCTCCGTAGCAGGCGGTCAAGGGCCATGAAAAGCATATTTTAAAATCTTATGACAAAAGTGTACCAGCAGGATGTTTTAGTAGACGTGGCTAAGAAGATAAGCAATCAGTCGCTTCTTTATTGGCGTAAGAAATCACAACACTAGGCAAAAACCATTCCTATTAACTTATGCCTGGTTTCATAGCTACCAGGTTGTCCAATAAATTTTGTCGTTTGATAAAAAAAAAACACAATTTTAAGATTCAAAATATACTTTATTTTTCTGTATAATCTCCCTGAACATTAATACACTTGCTCCAATGATTCTCCAATATGTGGATCCTACCTTTGAAGTCAGAGTCCGGGGAGTCTGCAAAATAAGCTTCAACAGCCGTTAAGACCTCTTCAATTGATGAAAAAAGTTTGCCACGCATAAATTCTTAGAGTTCTGGGAACAAATGGAAGCCACTGGGGGCCAAATCTGGTGAATACGGTGGATGCTTCCAACTTTAATTCATGGATTTTAGCCATTGTCAAAATGCTCTTGTGACACGGTGCATTGATTTTTTGGATTATTTTCTTCTGCAAACCGGGCTTTTATATACGACGATTTTTTTTTTCTTCAACTGGTCCAAAAGGTTGCAATAATATTCAGAATTAATTTTTTACTGGTTTGCAAGTAATCCACAAACAAAATTCTTCTCTTATTCCAAAAAACTGCTGCCATAACGTTTTTGACCAATTTCTGGACACGAACAAGTTTCGAAGCCGAACAACCAGATTCACATCACTCTTTAGCTTCTTGTTTTGACTCAGGATCATACATAGTAATGAAGCGACGTACAAAATCCACTTTATTCTTTTTAAAACTCTCCAAATAATGCTAAGAAAAAGTCGCATTCGAATGTGTTTTTGTTCCATTGTTAGCGACCCAAAATTTCACTTAAAATATGACTTTACACCGCCTAATGAGATGTGTGGAGCCTCTACTAAATCTCTCTCAGTCAATCGACGATCTTCCAAAATCATATTCCTGTTGTTTGGTTATGATTTCAGGTGTTGATGCGCTTTTTGGACGTCCTTCACGGGGATCGTCTTCAGGGCTTGTACGACCACGTTTAAATTCTGAAACCCATGTTTCTAATGTTCTAATTGTAGGTGAACAATCATTATCCAAAAAATCCAAATCTTCCAAAATTAAGATATTTATCACTGCACGATATTCAGTTTTTTCTATTGTAAAAAAATACTGTAACACGGCGACATTAAATGGCTTGTAAACAAAGAATGAATTGCGATTGCAATGAAACTTCAGATACGTCCATAATAGCAAAGCCCTCTCTCATGGAACGACAAAACTTATTGAACAACATATACACATAATTGGTCGTCTGGAAGTCCAGATATTAATCTATTCGACTTTGTGTGGTCAGAGAATATTGCCTGCCGAATACCCCGGAATAATTTAGAGAATCTCAAAAATCAGTTTACAACAATTGGAGATTCCAAGTGTACCCAGGTTCTTCTCCATCTGGGCTTTCCATTTGAAGCCTTCTTTTTCCTCTGCTTCCCTCAGCGTGTACTACTCTCAAAGCTGGAGTGTTTTCATCAATTCGGACGACATGACTTAGCCAGCGTAGACGCTGTCTTAATTCGCTGAACTATGACAATTTATGACATACTATATATTTCATATAGCTTATCGTCCCTCACGTATAGAAAACTATTGCTGACAAATGTCCGCGGGCTTTTTGAAAATTTCTAGAAAATTTTTATTGTGAATGATTTATTGAATTATTAAATTAAATTAACTTTATTCAGATAGTTTAATTTTTATACTGACATAAACTTGTGATAGAACTTTTGACAGGACTAAGTAGTATAGTTTTTAGGGTCGTTTACTCATAATTGAAAATCTTGATTCTTGATTTTGATTTAATGACTTGTGATCTATGTACGAGTGTAAGAAGCAATGTAGGGCGGACTGATCTCGAGAATTTAAACATACAAGTCCCATGCATTTTAAAAAATGGGATGGGATCACAAAGTAAAATGAAAACATAATACTGTGAAAGAATACGGTCTAGACAAGAATTGTCACTCTAAATTGAAACAAAAATATTGTGCTCGAGGTGAATATGATTTTTTCTAAGATTTTGATCTCTGGGGATACCACTAATGTGGCGAGTATAATGACGATGCTTCGAAAATTTAGAATTAATTGTATGTTAGAACATCCTGTGATGCCAAAGTTGAACGCAGATGCCTTAAATTGTTTGATTATTTGGACCAGTGCCCAAAAAATAAGGTGAAATTTGAATTTAAACTACGCGCGTCGAAGGATTTGGAGAATTTTTTTTTTTTTAGGTTGATAGTATTGTCAGTCATATTTATGTCAAATTTCATGTCAAAATATTCATTAGTGTTTGAGATACGTGTCGTTTTGTGAGCTGCTAAAAGTGAGTTTTTCGTTTTTTGCAATGTCGAAATTTGTTGAGCAAAGAATTTGCGTTAAATTTTGTTTACGGAATCAATTTTCTGCTGCGGATACGTTGAGGATGGTGCAGAAAGCCTTTGGTGATGAGGATATGTCTAAAAAAAATGTTTACAAGTGGTATAGTGAGCTCCAAGTCGGCCGTGAACGTGTCGAAGACGAAGAGCGTCCAGGGCGACCATCAACCTCAACCGACGAAGCTCACGTTCAACAAATCCATGATTTGATGTTGAAAAACCGTCAATTAACAATTAGAGACCTTGCTGATGAAGTTGGCATATCGAAAGGCTCAACCAATTCCATTTTGAAGGATGTTTTGGGCCTCAAGCGCGTCAAATCTCGACTGGTACCGAAAACATTGAATATTTTGGAAAAAAGGCGTCGCGTTGAAGTATGTGAAACGATGCTTTCCGA
Source organism: Bactrocera correcta (assembly GCA_027475135.1). Classification (NCBI taxonomy): domain Eukaryota; kingdom Metazoa; phylum Arthropoda; class Insecta; order Diptera; family Tephritidae; genus Bactrocera; species Bactrocera correcta. The sequence goes on along the minus strand of JAPZAG010003074.1, from coordinate 1,759 downwards.
CTACCAGGGTGTCATGAATTGTATAGGGTGATTTTTTAAGAGCTTGATAACTTTTTAAAAAAAAAAAACGCATAAAATTTGCAAAATCTCATCGGTTCTTTATTTGAAACGTTAGATTGGTTCATGACATTTACTTTTTGAAGATAATTTCATTTAAATGTTGACCGCGGCTGCGTCTTAGGTGGTCCATTCGGAAAGTCCAATTTTGGGCAACTTTTTCGAGCATTTCGGCCGGAATAGCCCGAATTTCTTCGGAAATGTTGTCTTCCAAAGCTGGAATAGTTGCTGGCTTATTTCTGTAGACTTTAGACTTGACGTAGCCCCACAAAAAATAGTCTAAAGGCGTTAAATCGCATGATCTTGGTGGCCAACTTACGGGTCCATTTCTTGAGATGAATTGTTGTCCGAAGTTTTCCCTCAAAATGGCCATAGAATCGCGAGCTGTGTGGCATGTAGCGCCATCTTGTTGAAACCACATGTCAACCAAGTTCAGTTCTTCCATTTTTGGCAACAAAAAGTTTGTTAGCATCGAACGATAGCGATCGCCATTCACCGTAACGTTGCGTCCAACAGCATCTTTGAAAAAATACGGTCCAATGATTCCACCAGCGTACAAACCACACCAAACAGTGCATTTTTCGGGATGCATGGGCAGTTCTTGAACGGCTTCTGGTTGCTCTTCACCCCAAATGCGGCAATTTTGCTTATTTACGTAGCCATTCAACCAGAAATGAGCCTCATCGCTCATCGGACACGGACGCGAAACACATTTCGAACCGAACACTGATTTTGGTAATAAAATTCAATGATTTGCAAGCGTTGCTCGTTAGTAAGTCTATTCATGATGAAATGTCAAAGCATACTGAGCATCTTTCTCTTTGACACCATGTCTGAAATCCCACGTGATCTGTCAAATACTAATGCATGAAAATCCTAACCTCAAAAAAATCACCCGTTATAACTGGCGTTGAGATTTGGATCTATGCTTACGACCCTGAAACAACCAGTGAGCTTTTCTTCCAGTATTACAAGTTACTTTGCAGTCACACAACGAACTACAGAGCAACGCTTGTCCGCATGTGTGAGTATTTATTAAAAAATCAGTTGGTACTACTGATATGAGTTTTGGCTTGATTGCTGGATGAAACTTGCGCTGGTTGAAACTTGCCTGCTCCTCTGCAGCTATAACAGCGGACACATGATTTAACAGACGGGAGGTGGTAATAAAAGTACATAGTGTTGTTCTCATAACACTTTTTGTCTTCGTGCTTTGAAAACAATACATGTGTATATATACAATTCTTATACATGTATAGGATTGTTCGTCGAAAGGTTTAACGGATAAAATCAAGTTTTGCCTGCCATACTTGGATTCAAAGTAGTCTGTCCGTTTTACTTACTTGATTAGGCTACTGGCCCTAATGGCTTATAAATTTATCACACAGATAGCTTTCTTACTTTAAAGGTCTGGATTGGCTTCAAAATATTGATGCAACACGAAACTGTAATCGAAATTGTTTAACCTTATCCAACTGAAGCGCTTAAGTCTGCAGAGTTATTCGTAAAACGCTTAATTGAATTGAATTGAAAAAGGGAAGTTCCATTACCGACTAATAAGAGTAAGCCATACATAACCGACCTCTGAAAAAGATTTAGATTGGCGCAGCGCTCAAGATTGAGAGAAAGTGTGAATTGCATATGGGATTTCCTAGTACGAGATGCACCAACTTTGTTTGTGTCTCGACAGAACGGAGACTAC
>JAPZAG010003073.1:0-12485 GCA_027475135.1 Bactrocera correcta | reverse complement strand
AGTTAATAAACCTTCTTTAACGATCTGAAGTGGGCATATAGTTATAGAGGCATAACTGCAGTGCACGTAGAAGAATTCCATAATCTTATATTTAGGTATAAAGTCGATTTTCTTGTATTTACACATTTAGCAGTCGATATTGAAATGCTTAAAACCATTAGTTTAACATATTTAAGTTAATTAACCTTCTTTAACGTATTGAAGTTGATGTAAAGCCATGGCAGCATAACGACAATACATTTGGAGGAATTCCGTTATCTTATATTTAGGTATAAATTCGATTTTCGTGTATATACACATTTAGCAATCGATATCGAAATGCTTCAAATCATTAGTTTAACATATTTAAGTTAATAAAAATTTTTAAGCTTAATGAGGTCTACATAAAGCCTTAACGGCATAACGGCAGTGCGTTTAGAAGAATTCCGTTATCTTATATATAGGGAAAAATTCGATTTTCTTTTATATACACATTTAGCAAGCTATATCGAAATGCCTCAAATCATTAAATTAACATATTTAAGTTAATTAACCTTCTTTAACGTACTGAAGTTGATACAAAGCCATGGCGGCATTACGACAGCACATTTGGAAAAATTCCGTAATCTTATATTTAGGTATAAAGTCGATTTTCTTGTATATACATATTTAGCTATCGATATCGAAATGCTTCAAATCATTAGTTTAACATATTAAGTTAATAACCATTTTTTAGCTTACTGAAGTCTACATTAAGCCTTAACGGTATAACGGCAGTGCCTTTAGAAGAATTCCGTAATGTTATAATTTTATATTTAGGTGTAAATTCGATTTTCTTGTATTTACACATTTAGCAGTCGATATCGAAATGCTTCAAACCATTAGTTTAACATATTTAAGTTAATAAACCTTCTTTAACCCACTAAAGTCTACATAAAGCCTTAACGGCATAACGGCAGTGCATTTAGAAGAATTCCGTTATCTTATATTTAGGTATAAATTCGATTTTCTTGTATATACACATTTAGCAATCGATATCGAAATGCTTCAAATCATTAGTTTAACATATTTAAGTTAATAAACCTTCTTTAACGCACTTAAGTCTACATAAAGCCCTAATGGCATAACGGCAGTGCATTTAGAAGAATTCCGTAATGTTATAATTTTATATTGAGGTATAAAGTCGATTTTCTTGTATATACACATTTGGCAAGCGATATCGAAATGCTTCAAATCATTAGTTTAACATATTTAAGTTAATAAACCTTCTTTAAAGCACTGAAATCTACATAAAGCGTTAACGGCATAACAGCAGTGCATTTAGAAAAATTCCGTTATCTTATATTTAGGTATAAATTCGTTTTTCTTGTATATACATATCTGGCAAGCGATATCGAAATGCTTCAGCTCATTAGTTTAACATATTTAAGTTAATAAACCTTCTTTAACGATCTGAAGTGGGCATATAGCCATGGAGGCATAACTGCAGTGCACGTAGAAGAATTCCATAATCTTATATTTAGGTATAAAATCGATTTTCTTGTATTTACACATTTAGCAATCGATATCGAAATGCTTCAAACCATTAGCTTAACATATTTAAGTTAATAAACCTTCTTCAACGCACTGAAGTTGTCATAAAGCTATGGCGGCATAACGGCAGTGCATTTAGAAGAATTCCGTAATGTTATATTTAGGTATAAAGTCGATTTTCTTGTATTTGCACATTTAGCAATCGATATCGAAATGCTTTAAACCATTAGTTTAACATATTTAAAATAATTAACCTTCTTTAACCTATTGAAGTTGATACAAAGCCATGGCAACATAACGACAGTACCTTTGGAAGAATTCCGTAGTCTTATATTTAGGTATAAAGTCGATTTTTTTGTATATATGCATTAAGCAATCGATATCGAAATGCTTAAAACCATTAGTTTAACATATTTAAGTTAATAAACCTTCTTTAACGCACTTAAGTCTACATAAAGCCCTAATGGCATAACGGCAGTGCATTTAGAAAAATTCCGTTATCTTATATTTAGGTATAAAGTCGATTTTCTTTTATATACATATTTAGCAATCAATATCGAAATGCTTCAACTCATTAGTTTAACATATTTAAGTTAATAAACCTTCTTTAACGATCTGAAGTGGGCATATAGCCATGGAGGCATAACTGCAGTGCACGTAGAAGAATTCCATAATCTTATATTTAGGTATAAAGTCGATTTTCTTGTACATACATATTTAGCTATCGATATCGAAATGCTTCAAATCATTAGTTTAGCATATTAAGTTAATAAACATTTTTTAGCTAACTGAAGTCTTCATAAAGCCTTAGCGGTATAACGGCAGTGCATTTAGAAGAATTCCGTAATGTTATAATTTTATATTTAGGTGTAAAGTCGATTTTCTTGTATTTACACATTTTGTAGTTGATATCGAAATGCTTCAAACCATTAGTTTAACACATTTAAAATAATTAACCTTCTTTAACGTACCGAAGTTGATATAAGGCTATAACGACAGTACATTTTCAAGAATTCCGTAGTCTTATATTCAGGTATAAAGTCGATCTTCTTGTATATATGCATTAAGCATTCGATATCGAAATGCTTCAAATCATTAGTTTAACATATTTAAGTTAATAAACATTCTTTAACGCACTGAAGTCTACATAAAGCGTTAACGGCATAACGGCAGTGCATTTAGAAAAATTCCGTTATCTTATATTTAGGTATAAATTCGATTTTCTTGTATATACATATTTGGCAAGCGATATCGAAATGCTTCAAATCATTAGTTTAACATGTTTAAGTTAATTAACCTTCTTTAACGTATTGAACTTGATATAAAGCCATAACGACAGCACATTTGGAAGAATTCCGTAGTCTTAGATTTAGGTATAAAGTCGATTTTCTTGTATATATGCATTAAGCATTCGATATCGAAATGCTTCAAATAACTGGTTTAACATATTTAAGTTAATAAACCTTCTTTAACGAACTGAAGTTAATATAAAGCCATAACGGGATAACGGCAGTGCATTTAGAAGAATTACGTAATCTTATATTTAGGTATGAATTCGATTTTCTTGTATATATACATTTAGCAATCGATATCGAAATGCTTCAAATCATTAGTTTAACATATTTAAGTTAATAAACCTTCTTCAACGCACTGAAGTTGTCATAAAGCCATGGCGGCATAACGGCAGTGCATTTAGAAGAATTCCGTAATGTTATAATTTTATATTTAGGTATAAAGTCGATTTTCTTGTATTTGCACATTTAGCAATCGATATCGAAATGCTTTAAACCATTAGTTTAACATATTTAAAATAATTAAACTTCTTTAACCTATTGAAGTTGATACAAAGCCATGGCGGCATAATTACAGTACATTTGGAAGAATTCCGTAATGTTATATTTAGGTATAAAGTCGATTTTCTTGTATATACACATTTGGCAAGCGATATCGAAATGCCTCAAATCATTACTTTAACATATTTAAGTTAATAAACCTTCTTTAAAGCACTGAAGTCTACATAAAGCGTTAACGGCATAACGGCAGTGCATTTAGAAAAATTCCGTTATCTTATATCTCTACATCTTATAAAATAAAGCCTTAAAATGTGTATGTTACCTCATAGCTCAGCTAAATCTTAACCGATTTTATTCCGGTTTTTTGCAAAACATACCTTGAGCCCTCCTCTCCAACGTAGGATACCTTAAAAAATATTTTGCATTATAAAGGCGCGACAATAAGCAAAAAAACCTCAAAAATATACTAATTTTATCTTCACACTCCAATATCTTTAAAACTACTGCATCAATTTAGAAAAGAAAAAAACGATGAAATGAGTTGAACATTTCTTAAGCAAATTGCATCAGTTATTGTATTGTTCATATTAATATTAATACAAAAAAAAAATTAAAATATAAACCCCTTTTAACATTTTTTATTCTGTTTTATGCGAGCTTCGTTATTATTGTCGCCTGTTGCGCATGCAGGAGAAGCGCAAAGCATAAATGAAAAAAAGAGTTGAATTGAAACATGTGTATATATGTATGTATCAATTAATGTTCTAAGCATCCGCGGCAAGGCGAACAATTTTGCGCAACCTGCTCGCTAGAAATGAAATTTGTTTGATTACAACATGTTCGCGCAAAGCCCCATACGTATTAGTGGTATTGAAACATTTGTATATACCAACGTAGAGATTTCCATATAATTGTGTGTATATATGTGCATGCGCGGCAAGACATGGAATGGAATGCTGGATATGGGCATTGTCGCGGAAAACACCATATGTATGTATTTGTATGCTGAACGACAGTTTGCAAGCATGTTCGATACTTCATAAAAGAATAAATTCTCACTCCGTTCCTCTGCGAGGCAACATGAGTGGCATATTTGTAACATGTGGTCAGCTGCTGGAAATTATTAATCATTCTCGAATTAGCAAGCGAATAGAACTGAACGTTTTTCGTGTTTTCTCAAAATTGCGAGAATTTTGACTACTAAATCTAAAAATTTAATTAAAAGCATGCCCCGACGTCGTACTGATAACGACGTACTATCTGTACGTGCGAAGAGACAGCGCAATGCGCGTACTATTGAAACAGAAAGTCAGCGGGAGGCGCGCCTGATGCAAAATAGGGTTAGAAACCATGCGCGCCGGCTTGAAGCCAGCCAACATTTGTGGCGTGAAAAAAAGCTTTCGGGTATGCGCTACGATGCTGCGATTGATTATGCAAATGACCAATATATTTCAATTGGAAATATGTCAATTGTTTGTAGTTTTTGTTCTGCCAAAAGATATCCAGGTGAATCAGTTGGCATGTGCTGCCTTGGTGGAAAAGTCTATTTAGAAGAAATCCCTCCTCCACCCGAACCACTAAAGTCCTTATTAACAGGTAATCATCCAAAATCGACTCATTTTTTGCAAAATATACGGAGCTACAACAATGCATTCCAATTTACTTCATTTCGGAGTAATCAAATTGTCGAGCGTGGTTACATGCCTACGTTTAAGATACAAGGGCAAGTTTACCACTTAGCAGGTAGTTTGTTTCCGGAATTAGACCAAGGGCATCAATTCCTTCAGATTTATTTTATTTCAGACTCTGAAGCACAAGCGTCCGTAAGATGTAGTAGAGCAGCGCAAGTAGTTGACAAAGGAGTTGTAAGGGTTTTGCAAGACATGTTGCATGAACATAACGCGTATATTTCGTCATTTAAAACTGCATTAGAAAGTGTTCCACCAAATACTCCAGATTTCCAAGTAATTATTCATGCAAATAAAGTGCCTGTCGGAAGTCATCCTGGTCGATACAATGCACCATGTACCAGTGAAGTTGCGGTCATGATAACTGGTCAAGAATTTAATAAAAGGGACATAATTTTAAAACGTCGGTGCAACAATTTAGTTCGAATTTCTGAACTTCATCGTAGTTATGATAGTCTCCAATACCCACTAATATTTTGTCGCGGTGAAAACGGTTACTACACAAATATTCCACAAATTGATCCTATTTCGAAAGAGCCTATCTCAAAAACAGTTTCCTGTATGAGCTTTTATTGCTATCGTTTAATGGTAAGGGAAAATTTGTTCAACCCGATTCATAAGTATGGAATGTTAATGAATCAGTACATAGTTGATCAATACGCTAAAATTGAGACAGAGCGTCTGGCGTATTTACGAAATAACCAAAAACAGTTCGTGCAGAGAACTATATTCATTTGAAGGATGCTTTAAAATCAAATGAAGAACCAAATCAAATTGGTCAATTAGTTATTCTCCCTGCAACGTTCACAGGCGGCCCTAGATATCTTCATGAAAAAACGCAAGATGCTATGACTTATGTCAGGAATTATGGGAAGCCTGATTTGTTCATAACAATTACATGCAACCCTAACTGGGAAGAAATTAAAACCAATTTAGATTCAAACACTGTTGTTCAACAGCGCTATGATATTATCAATAGAGTTTTTAACTTAAAAATTAAAAAGCTGTTAAAATTAATTAACAAAGCTCATATATTTGGCCCGCCTCAGTGTCATATGTATACTGTGGAATGGCAAAAGCGTGGACTTCCACATGTGCATCTATTGCTTTGGTTAAAAAATAAGATAACAGCAAATCAAGTTGATAGTGTTATTTCCGCCGAATTACCGAATAAGCAATGCGACCCAATTTTGCACGATTTGGTAGTGAAGCACATGATACATGGACCATGCGGTGCTTTAAACCCTAACGCTCCATGTATGAAAGAGAACCGTTGTATAAAAAAATATCCAAAAGCTTTTCAAGATACCACATCCTGTGGGGATGATGGATATCCAAAATATCGCCGTTTATCCCCAGCAGAAGGAGGTCAAACAGCATCGTTGCGCAACTACACTGTTGATAATAGCTGGGTGGTACCATATAACCCTGTGTTATTAAAAGCTTTTAATGCCCATATCAATGTCGAGCTCTGCAGTTCTATAAAATCTATTAAATACGTATGTAAATACATAAATAAGGGTAGCGACCAAGCAACCTTTACAATAAATTCGAAAGATGAAATTCAAGAATTTCAGTCTGGAAGATACATATGCACGTCGGAAGCTCTGTGGAGAATTTTTTCTTTTGATATCCATGATCGCTATCCTACTATTACTCATCTATCAGTTCATTTAGAAAAGGGCCAAAGGATATATTTCAACGAAAATAACGTGCGTGATATTGTTAAAAATCCAACAGATACGACTTTAACGGCTTTTTTTAAGTTATGTGCAAATGATGATTTCGCCAAAACTATAACCTACGACAAAGTTCCTGCTTATTACACGTGGAATGGATCTACAAAAAAGTTCCAACGTAGGAAAATAGGCTCTCCTGTTGAGGGTTACGAAAACTTAAAAAAAGGAGACGCTTTGGGAAGAGTTTATGTTGTTCATCCCAATAATAGTGAATGCTTTTACCTAAGGATGCTTTTACATAAAGTCGAAGGCCCAACTTCTTTCCAATTTTTAAAAACTGTTCAAGGTAGGGCTTTTAGTTCCTATCAAGCAGCCTGCAAAGCTTTGGGTTTGTTGGAAGATGATTCACTTTGGGAACAAACGCTACTGGAAGCAGAAATTAGTGCTTCGTCTGTTTCGATGCGATATTTATTTGGTATAATTTTGTCTTTTTGTCAAGTTTCGGATTCTGTTGAACTTTGGAATAAATTTAAAGAAAGTATGTCAGAAGACATATTGCAAAGAAAAAAACGAGAAGCTGGTAATCAAAATTTAGGTTACAATCAATTAATTTTTGATGAGGCTTTGTGTGACCTTAACAAAATTTTAATTTCTCTTTGTGGTAAAACAGTTACCGATTTTTCCCTTCCACTGATAACTGACGTTAACACTGTCAATAATAGACTATACGAGAAAGAAAAATCATATGATCAACATCAACTACTTGAAATTGTTAGACGTAATGAAGATAAGCTTAATTCAGAACAAAAAAGTATATATAATTTAGTTTTGAGTTCTGCTTCTAATTGTGAGGGTAAAATATTCTTTCTTGATGCCCCTGGGGGTACTGGGAAAACATTTCTTATTAATTTACTATTGGCAAAAGTTCGATCTTTAGGGAAAATCGCGTTAGCTGTTGCATCCTCAGGCATAGCAGCAACTCTTCTCGATGGAGGAAGAACTGCTCATTCAATGTTTAAAATTCCACTTAAGGTAACTGAGGAAATAAGCAAAATTTGCAACATTCCTAAACAAAGCAGTACTGCTAAGGTTATGCAAGACTGCTCGCTTATAGTTTGGGATGAAGCTACAATGGCACACAAATCAGGAGTAGAGGCTTTAGATAAAACATTGCAAGACCTACGCAACAAAGTTTCACCTATGGGTGGATGCACAGTACTATTTTCTGGAGACTTTCGTCAAATTTTGCCCGTGGTTCCTAGGGGTACAAGGGCAGATGAGGTAAATGCGTGCTTGAAAAGATCAAAGTTGTGGAAACATATCTATAATGTCCAATTAAAAAAGAACATGAGGCTGACCCCAGGTCTAGAAAATGAAATTTTCGGTAAGACACTACTGCAAATTGGTCATGGGAAAATGACAGACAAAAACGGTAAAGTAGACATAAATCAAAGTCTTTGTGTACCTGTTAAAAACCTTGAAGAACTTATAGAAAAGGTCTATCCAGATATTTCAAATGTAAGTGGGAAAACATTGGATTGGTTTAAGGAGAGAGCTATTTTAACTCCAACAAATGACGAATGTTATGTAATTAATGACATGGTTCAATGCAAATTTGACGCCCCTAATAAGACTTACTATTCAGTCGACACAGTTGTCGATTCTGAGCAAATAGTTCATTTTCCAACCGAATTTCTTAATTCATTAAATCCGTCTGGCGCACCTCCGCACAAACTTAATCTTAAACTAGGCTCACCAGTTATTTTGTTAAGAAACCTAAATCCTCCAAAACTTTGTAACGGCACCCGCTTGGTCATAGTATCTTTCAAAAATTATTTAATAGAGTGTAAGATTGTAACTGGATGTGGCGCTGGAGATATTGTATTAATACCCAGAATACCTATTATTCCGACAGACTTGCCTTTTCAGTTCAAACGCCTCCAATTTCCTTTAAAACTTTGTTTCGCTATGACAATAAACAAATCTCAAGGCCAAACATTAGAAGTCGCTGGACTGGACCTAAGTATCAATTGTTTCTCTCATGGCCAGCTTTACGTAGCTTTGTCGCGAGTCACTAATAAAAATAATCTTTTTATTTTATCTCCTGAGAAAAAAGTTCTAAATATTGTTTACAGAGAAATAATTTAATATACCGGTGCACCGGTTTCAGTTTTTTTTCCTTATTTTAAAGAGAATTTAATTTTAGTTTTTATGCAACTTTTCACTTAAGAATTCTTTTCTTTGCAGTCAAGCCAGTTCATAAAAACTGAGAAATTTTAAAATTAACGCTTTAATTGTCATAAAACAAATAAAGAATTAAAATAAAATCTCTCCTAAAAATATTTTGCTTACTGATGAACAATAAAAATCTACGAGATTACTTAAGTTTTTTATTTAACTTATTTAGCTTTAGGCATAACTGAAATTAAAAATATAACTATTCCGTTAAATTGCTTTGTTGGAATCAGTTGTAAATGTTAAAGATTAAGTTGAACTAAAGAACAGTCTAAAGATTTAAGTTAATTTTTTATTTTTTTAATATTTTTTTTACTTTGCATATTTTGACGGGCGTGGCGAAGCCTCGCGCAACCATTGCCAGCTAGTTTAGGTATAAATTCGATTTTCTTGTATATACATATTTGGCAAGCGATATCGAAATGCTTCAGCTCATTAGTTTAACATATTTAAGTTAATAAACCTTCTTTAACGATCTGAAGTGGGCATATAGCCATGGAGGCATAACTGCAGTGCACGTAGAAGAATTCCATAATCTTATATTTAGGTATAAAGTCGATTTTCTTGTATATACACATTTAGCAATCGATATCGAAATGCTTCAGCTCATTAGCTTAACATATTTAAATAATTAACCTTCTTTACAAATGCCATAACGGCATAACGGCAGTATATTTGGGTAATTTCCATAATCTTATATTTAGGTATAAAGTCGATTTTCTTGTATATACATATTTAGCTATCGATATAGAAATGCTCCAAATCATTAGTTTAACATATTAAGTTAATAAACAGTTTTTAGCATACTGAAGTCTACATAAAGCCTTAACGGTATAACGGCAGTGCATTTAGAAGAATTCCGTAATGTTATAATTTTATATTTAGGTGTAAAGTCGATTTTCTTGTATTTACACATTTAGCAGTCGATATCGAAATGCTTCAGCTCATTAGTTTAAAATATTTAAGTTAATTAACCTTCTTTAACGTATTGAAGTTGATAAAGAGCCATGGCGGCATAACGACAGTACCTTTGGAAGAATTCCGTAGTCTTATATTTAGGTATAAAGTCGATTTTCTTGTATATATGCATTAAGCAGTCGATATCGAAATGCTTCAAACCATAAGTTTAACATATTTAAGTTAATAAACCTTCTTTAACGTATCGAAGTTGATACAAAGCCATGGCGGCATAACGACAGTACATTTGACAGAATTCCGTAATCTTATATTTAGGTATAAAGTCGATTTTCTTGAATATACACATTTAGCAATCGATATCGAAATGCTTCAAATCATTAGTTTAACATATTTAAGTTAATAAACCTTCTTTAACGCACTGAAGTCTACATAGAGCGTTAACGGCATAACGGTAGTGCATTTAGAAAAATTCCGTTATCTTATATTTAGGTATAAATTCGATTTTCTTGTATATACACATTTATCAAGCGATATCGAAATGCTTCAAATCATTAGTTTAACATTTTTAAGTTAATTAACCTTCTTTAACGTATTGAAGTTGATAAAGAGCCATGGCGGCATAACGACAGTACATTTGGAAGAATTCCGTAGTCTTATATTCAGGTATAAAGTCGATTTTCTTGTATATATGCATTAGGCAGTCGATATCGAAATGCTTCAAATAACTGGTTTAACATATTTAAGTTAATAAACCTTCTTTAACGCACTGAAGTCTACATAAAGCGTTAATGGCATAACGGCAGTGCATTTAGAAAAATTCCGTTATCTTATATTTAGGTATAAATTCGATTTTCTTGTATATACATATTTGGCAAGCGATATCGAAATGCTTCAGCTCATTAGTTTAACATATTTAAGTTAATAAATCTTCTTTAACGATCTGAAGTGGGCATATAGCCATGGAGGCATAACTGCAGTGCACGTAGAAGAATTCCATAATCTTATATTTAGGTATAAAGTCGATTTTCTTGTATATACATATTTAGCTATCGATATCGAAATGCTTCAAATCATTAGTTTAACATATTTAAGTTAATTAACCTTCTTTAACTCACGGAAGTCTACATAAAGCCTTAACGGCATAACGGCAGTGCATTTAGAAGAATTCCGTTATCTTATATTTAGGTATAAATTCGATTTTCTTGTATATACACATTTAGCAATCGATATCGAAATGCTTCAGCTCATTAGTTTAACATATTTAAGTTAATAAACCTTCTTTAACGCACTTAAGTCTACATAAAACCCTAATGGCATAACGGCAGTGCATTTAGAAGAATTCCATAATGTTATAATTTTATATTTAGGTATCAAGTCGATTTTCTTGTATATACACATTTAGCAATCGATATCGAAATGCTTCAGCTCATTAGTTTAACATATTTAAGTTAATAAACCTTCTTTAACGCACTGAAGTCTACATAAAGCCTTGACGGTATAACTGCACTGCATTTAGAAGAATTCCGTTATCTTATATTTAGGTATAAATTCGACTTTCTTGTATATATCCATTTAGCAAGCGATATCAAAATGCTTCAAACCATCAGTTTAACATATTTAAAATAATTAACCTTCTTTAACGTATTGAAGTTGATACAAAGCCATGGCGGCATAACGACAGTACATTTGGTAGAATTCCGTAATCTTATATTTAGGTATAAAGTAATGTATGTAGGTATAAAGTAATGTTATAATTTTATATTTAGGTGTAAAGTCGATTTTCTTGTATTTACACATTAAGCAGTCGATATCGAAATGCTTCAAACCATTAGTTTAACATATTTAAAATAATAAACCTTTTTTAACGTATTGAAGTTGATACAAAGCCATGGCGGCATAACGACAGTATATTTTGAAGAATTCCGTAATCTTATATTTAGGTATAAAGTCGATTTTCTTGTATATACACATTAAGCAATCGATATGGAAATGCTTCAAATCATATGTTTAAAATATTTAAGTTAATAAACCTTCTTTAACGCACTGAAGTCTACATAAAGCGTTAACGGCATAACGGCAGTGCATTTAGAAAAATTCCGTTATCTTATATTTAGGTATAAATTCGATTTTCTTGTATATACATATTTGGCAAGCGATATCGAATTGCTTCAAATCATTAGTTTAACATATTTAAGTTAATTAACCTTCTTTAACGTATTGAAGTTGATATAAAGCCATAACGACAGTACATTTGGAAGAATTCCGTAGTCTTATATTTAGGTATAAAGTCGATTTTCTTGAATATATGCATTAAGCGTTCGATATCGAAATGCTTCAAATCATTAGTTTAACATATTTAAGTTAACAAACCTTCTTTAACGCACTTAAGTCTACATAAAGCCCTAATGGCATAACGGCAGTGCATTTAGAAGAATTCCTTTATCTTATATTTAGGTATAAAGTCGATTTTCTTTTATATACATATTTAGCAATAAATATCGCAATGCTTCAACTCATTAGTTTAACATATTTAAGTTAATAAACCTTCTTTAACGATCTGAAGTTGGCATATAGCCATGGAGGCATAACTGCAGTGCACTTAGAAGAATTCCATAATCTTATATTTAGGTATAAAGTCGATTTTCTTGTATATACATATT
>JAPZAG010003072.1:0-12489 GCA_027475135.1 Bactrocera correcta | reverse complement strand
TTATTTGACTGATTTCGTATTTTATTTTAAGCAAAAGCATTAGCGCGAAAATATTCTGAAAACTTTATTAATTATTGCAGCATAAGTATCAGCTGAGCATCCACAGAAAAACAACAGTGTCGCAATATTGGTGTAGTTCTTTACGTGCTCGAACATGTCCGATGTTTTGTGTGCTCTTAACTTGCACTTCCTTATGCTTAGCAATAAAAAATATTTAAGAGTGTGCATATAAAACTAGAAAAATTCTATTTATGTATCTTACAAGCATTTTAAAATGAATTTATTAGCTCCAAAATGTTTACTTGAAGTAAGAAATATATTATTTAAAAATTTTTGTTGTTTTCAAAAAAATTTATGCACCACTAACGAACGCTATTGCATATGGAAATAATCCATCCGCACTAATATGGTCGTCTGGATACAGTGAAACGCAGCGAGGAAGCTACAGACAAGTTAAAACACAGCACTCCGGACTAAACTTCTGTAGTGTGAGACCCGCATGTTCCAGTTTAAGAGCATAATGAAATGCTCTCCAAGCAATTTCTGCTGGTGTGCTTTCAAAGAAATCATTCTGGAGCGGAACCGCCTGCTAGGAGCATGAAACAATACGCCGACCAGACTTTGGACGCAACAAGCTTCAGAAATGCACAGACCGCTATACACAATGGAGATATAATTACCTTCAGACTAGATAACTGTTACAACAACAACCTGGAAATAATCACTATATACTTTTGGGATTGAAATCTACAAAACCTAACCATGGACAGCCTCGAAAAAGATTAGTAATAAGCCATAGAGATAAACCAAAAAAACAAAAAAAACCATTTACATATGTGACCTGGTCTACGAAAAGGGGGCTTAGGTGTCAAAAAATCAATTTTTTTATTTTTTTATTTTATTTTATTTTTTTTTTATTTTTTTTTATTTTTTTTTTTTTATTTTTTATTTTTTATTTTTATTTTTTTTTTTGACACCTAAGCCCCCTTTTCGTAGACCAGGTCACATATATACATATACCGCTATTATTACACAAACAAATTAAGACAAAATCTACCAAATTTGTTCATCATATTATCCTTTTTATTTATTGCACGTTTACATAATTTCAAGTTGTAACCTTTTCATACTGCAAAATTGTTATTATTACATTTTATTATATTATGTTATTCAGCTTATTTTCAAGAGTTCAAAATTCAATTTATTTAGTTTCGTAATTAATACGTAGTAACTAAGAAAAATAATAATTATAATTTTATACAATACAAAAATATGCGCTAAAAATATTTCAATTTTATTTGTTACACATACATATATCTCTAAGTTTATTAATTATATTATTTTATATTAATTGTATGCATGTATGTATGTATATACTAAATATTTGAATTCTCATTAATATTAAAACTAACGCTAGAACAGTATATATATTGCTAGGCCGTATGAGTCGATCGATGTGTGTTGTTGAGTACACTAAGTGTACTAATGTGTGTGTGTGTTTGTATGCGAGTGAAAATTGATTAATCACAATTATAAACGATTGATTTAGTATGTACGTGCATATGTGTATGTATGTATGTCATAGATGTGTAGTAGTGTGTCCGTTATTTCGTAGCTTGATTTGTTTTTTGCAAATGTGCTTGAAGTTTTTCTTTTTGGCTTAAAAACAAGTGACCACATATAAAACGTGAAATCTTTTGATATTTCACAATAAATTTTTTAACTCCGAAGAAAAAATTCTATAAATTTGCCAAAAAATATTTAATTTTTTACAACAAATTTTTTATCTTCAAAGCAAAAAATGTTATAAATTTGAAGAAAAAAATTTATTTTTTTACAATTTATTAAAGAATTTATTTTTTTACAATCAATTTTTTTACAATAAATTTTTTTTACAATAAATTTATTACAGTAAATTTTTTCCCTCCAAAAAAAAAAAATTCTATAAATTTGCCAAAAAATATTTTATTCTTTTACAACAAATTTTTTATCTTCAAAGAAAAAAATGTTATAAATTTGAAAAAAGAATTAAATTTTTTTGTAAGTATTTATTTTTTTACAATAAATTTTTTACCTCCAAAAAAAAAAAAATTCTATAAATTTGCCGAAAAATATTTTATTCTTTTACAACAAATTTTTTATCTTCAAAGAAAAAAATGTTATAAATTTGAAAAAAAGAATTAAATTTTTTTGTAAGTATTTATTTTTTTACAATAAATTTTTTACCTCCAAAAAAAAAAATCTATAAATTTGCCAAAAAATATTATATTCTTTTACAACAAATTTTTTATCTTCGAAGCAAAAAATGTTATAAATTCGAAAAAAAATTAAATTTTTTTGTAATTATTTATTTTTTTACAATAAATTTTTTACCTCCAAAAAAAAAATTCTATAAATTTGCCGAAAAATATTTTATTCTTTTACAACAAATTTTTTATCTTCAAAGAAAAAAATGTTATAAATTTGAAAAAAAAAAAGAATTAAATTTTTTTGTAAGTATTTATTTTTTTACAATAAATTTTTTACCCCCAAAAAAAAAAAATCTATAAATTTGCCAAAAAATATTTTATTCTTTTACAACAAATTTTTTATCTTCAAAGCAAAAAATGTTATAAATTTGAAAAAAAAGTAAATTTTTTTGTTCTTACTTATTTTTTTACAATAAATTTTTTACCTCCTAAAAAAAAAATTTATAAATTTGCCAAAAAATATTTTATTCTTTTACAACAAATTTTTTATCTTCAAAGCAAAAAATGTTATAAATTTGAAGAAAAAAAATTTATTTTTTTACAATTGATTTAAAAACTTTTTTTTTACAATAAATTTTTTATTTTTTTGCAATAAATTTTTTACCTCCAAAAAAAAAAAAAATTCTATAAATTTGCCAAAAAATATTTTATTCTTTTACAACAAATGTTTTATCTTCAAAGCAAAAAATGTTATAAATTTGAAAAAAAAAAAAACAATTAAATTTTTTTTTGTAATTATATATTTTTTTACAATAAATTTTTTACCTCCAAAAAAAAATTTATAAATTTGAAAAAAGCATATTCTAACACAAAATTTTCTCCGCTACAAAAAGGTAATAACTTTTTTTTTCATAAAAGTACTCCTTTCAAAGTTATATACAGTTAAAGTTAAGCATATGTACTGCATACGAGTATAAACATCAAAGTACACCATGTCGTATGCGTAACACCAAAAGTAAAAATCACTTGTATGAACACTCAGTACATTAGATAGTTAACTTTAACCGCGTATAACTTTTAAAGTGGTGGTTTCATGAAAAAATTATTCAGAACTTTTTAGAAGCGCGAAAAATTTTGTTTTGGAATATTACTTTTTCAAAGTTGTGGCACTAATTGTTTAATGCAAAATGTTACTTGCAATATATACGTGGAAAAAGCAAAATGATTTAGGCACCATTAAAATTGAAAATAAATAGCTTGTTTGGTTTCTTATTTCTAGCGCAAAAACTTTGAAAAACAACAAAAAAAAAACAAATATAAAAAGCCTGCGGAAATAACGAACACCCTAATATGTACTTAGCTATGTACATACATATGTATGGTACACATATAGTTAGGGACGTACATTATACTTGTAAGCTTGACTTGTCTAGCTGCCTACACACCGCTGATTGCTGACACAAGCAGAAAAAAGCAGCGAAATATATTTTATAATTTTTTTTTTTTCATTTTTTTAAATTTATTTTCTATAGCCGAAAGCAGTCTTTTTGTTGTACTTTAAACAAAATGGTAGTACATACAGCAGCGCTTAATAGAAACGATTTTAGTATTCGAATTAATTGCGCGAAATGGCTATTAAAAATTGCTATTACAATTTTGTTTTTTGCATTTTGTGTCAGTAACCAGCCATCTTGCAGATTATGCGTTTTTTTTATATAATTTTTATGCGTGTTATTTGTTGGATATACTTATTTTTATGTGTGTTATGTTGTTGGTACTAAGTTAAGTTAACCTACATATAATGATTTTTTTATTTATTGAATTATTATTTTTTTTACTTATTAAATTTTTTATTTTTTTTTTTGTTTATCAAATTAATATTTTTTTTATTAAATTTTTGTATTTATTATTTTTTTTTATATTTATAATACTATTAATTTTTTTATTAATAATATTTTTTATTTATTAAATTTTTTTATTTATTAATTTGTTTTTTATTTATTTATTTTTGTTTATTATTAATTTTATTTTTTATTAATAATGAAACTTTTTTACTTAATTATGTATTTTTAAATCATTTTTTTTTTTTTTTTGACATTTTTAATGCTTTTTTTTGTTGGCATATACTAATTTATTAGCTATGTACAACTATATCGGCGTATGTTTTAATGTTTGAAAAATGTTTTTTGGGCAGATTGACTAGGTTCCGACAACTTTGCTTTGTGCTTTCAGCATAACGTTGACTCAAATAGGTTTATATCTAAAGTTTTATTTCTTATTATTTTGTTATTTAGGGGCAACCACCGCGAGCGCTTTATATAAGGAAGTCATAGACAAAAAAAACATTTTTTTTTCAAATGTTAAGCTAACGAAAATATTAAAAAAATATGTTTTTTTCTTTTTTTACTTACTGAAAAATATTTTGTTTACGTAAGTTCAAACCAAAAATTCAAATGTTAGGTTAGGAAAAAAAATTTTGAAATTAAAAAAAAAATATATATTCAAAAAAATTTTTTGAAAAAATATAATATAATATTTCTTCAAAATATTTTTAAAATTATTTAAAACCATTTTTTTTATAGCTGTTGTTATATATTTTTTAATCATTGTTGTAGTTGTTGTAGTTGTTGAAATTAAAAAAAAATATATATATTAAAAAACAATTTTTTGAAAAAATATAATATAATATTTCTTCAAAATATTTTTAAAATTATTTAAGCTCATTGTTTTTATAGCTGTTGTTATATATTTTTTACTCATTGTTGTAGTATTTTCGAACATCGCCAGCGAGTTCGTATTTAGAAACAAATATAATACAATAATTGTAACAAAATTGTTCGCAAAAAAAATCTTTTCGTTAAAAATTTATATTTATGTATGTACATTATTATGATGGTTCATTTACATATAATATTTTGAATGTTATAAATAAAAAGGAACCTTTTAGGTTAAGTCAGACCAAAAACTTTGTTTTACTTATTTATACTGCTGTCGTGTTGGTGCTGCATAATTTTAGGTGTTATCGCTTTTTTTGAGTAAACTTATCAGCATTGGAAAACTGCAGCCTTAATTTTTTCTAATGAGTGCACAAAAATACTTATAACTTCAACAAAAACTATTTTTCGGATGTTAAAAAAATATTTTCTGGATATTTAAAAAATAAACATACATACATATGTGACCTAGTCTACGAAAAGAGGGCTTTTTTGACACCTAAGCCCCCTTTTCGTAGACCAGATCATATGTATATATTGTTTTGGACTGTAAAGCAAAAGGTTTTTTGTGTAAACCTACAAATTTTGAAAAACTAGAAATTTTTTGTTGCGAGCCAAAAAAAAAAATTACTAAGAAAATATTTTTTGGATTACTTTAAAAAAAAATATGGAAAAATTACTTTTTGGTTTTTTTTTTTTATCATTTTTATGTAAAACTAAACATTAAAAAAAATGCAGCATTAAATAAAATAATTTTTTAGCCATTTTTTTATGCAAGCAGAAAAAGTATATAAAAAATGTATTCTGCTTATATAAAAAAAAATGACTGAAAATTATTTTTTGGATTAATTTGGAAAAAATGATTATTTGGTTAGTTTTTATCTGTAAAGAAAGGGCTTTTTTGTGTATGCTTAAAAATTAAAAAAAAAAATGCAGCATTAATTTTTTTAAGCGACAAAAAATCATGATTTAAAAAAAAATATTTATTTATCTTTGAAGAAAGAGCCGTAAAAAGGAAACGTGCAACCACAAATTTACAAAACTTCAGAATTAATTTTTAATACTATCCACGAACAAAAATTATAACTTAATTTTTTTTGGTTATCTGCAAGCCATTTATGTATTGTATATATACACATTATATAATATTTTGTTTTTGTTATATTTTCTGTAATGAATTTTAAGTGCATTTTTTAATTTTAATATATTTTGTAATTTTTTTTTTGCCAGAAAATGTCAAAAAATTTACTACAATTTTAAATAAAAATAATTTTATGATATTTTTTTTTTGTAATTTTTTTTGCCAGAAAATGTCAAAAAATTTACACAAATTTTAAATAAAAAAAAATATGATATTTTTTTTTTTCCAGAAAATGTCAAAAAATTTACACAAATTTTAAATAAAAAAAAATATGATATTTTTTTTTTTGTAATTTTTTTTTGCCAAAAAATGTCAAAAAATTTACTACAATTTTAAATAAAAATAATTTATTGATATTTTTTTATGCTTAAAAAAGTTATTTTTTTTTTGTGTAAGACTGCAGACTTAAGCAATTGAAGAATTATTTTTTGTATGAGATCCACAAAAAAAAATATTTTTGTTGGGTTGAAGAACAAATAAAATAGTCTTAACTTAAAAAATATTTTTTTGTTTACTCTTTTACCTGCAAACCATTTTTAAGCGCATTTTCTAACTTTAAAACAATTTCTAATTTTTTAGGCGATTTTTTTTGCGAACCAAAACAAAAAAAATATTTATAACTTAGCAAAAAAATTTTTTTTTGTTTTTTTTTTCAACTGCAAAGCCACTTTAAGCGCTTTTTCGAATTTTTTTGCATTTCAACAGTAGCGCTTGGAATTTTAGCAGCCCCTAACAACTGTTTCTTGCTTTTATTATAAATTGCAAATATTTTTTTTTATGTAGTACATATGTAAATACATATGCTATGGCATCTAAAGTTAAGAATTGCTCCGTTTTGTTTTAGGCTGGCTGGCACTAAACTTAGTTTTCTATTATTTTTTGTTTACTCACTATGCTTAATACAGTTATAATTAGCATATTTGTTACTAATTTAATAATTTTTATTTTTTTTTTATTTTTATAAATATTTATGTATGTAAGCATGTACCTAGTGTGTGTATGTGTGTGTTTATTAACTTTGCTCGCTTAGAAATTTGTGTTTCGCTTACATGACTAATGGCTAGACAATAGTTTCCCTATTTTTAGCGCTTCTCCACATTTGCGATTTCTTTTCAATGTAATTTTCAATGGCGTGTGCTTGCAGTATGCCCTCAATTTTTGCTGCTTGAAGTCGTGTGTAAGGATGTACATATTGTGGATGTATGTATTGTGGTTTTGCTTCACTGTTCACACATATGTATGTATATATGTGTATATGTATATATTGCTCATAATTTACTGGTGTTTCTAGTAATTGATTTCATTGTTGTAGACAAGTAAAGGAAATGAAATGTTATAAATTTTTGAATAGCTTGTTTTTGAAAAACTTTTTTATCTGAAAAATTAATAATGATGTTAGTTTATTAAAAAATTTCGCTTGACCAGTTGAATTGCTTTTACTTTTTTCTGCTGCTTGTTAAATTTTTTAATAAAAATTGTTTTTCTTTTGTTTTTGCTGTTGTTATTTGTTGTGTTGGTCATATTTTTGTATTTTGTTGCATGCTGATTTTATTTTTTTTGTAGCTGCTGTTGTTGCCCGTGCTTACTAGCATTATTTGGTGTTTTTGTTGTTGTTTTACAGCTGTTTTTATTGTTTTTGTTTTTGCAACTTTTCTTTGCGGTATGTAATGCTGGCTGCTGTTTGTCATAAGTCTTCCCAGTTAAAGATTTCACAATCAAACCAAAACTGACCGACCCCGGCAGTAGCAGCTCTCATTTATTTTTAGACATCTTTTCTTAAGAAAAGCAAGATGACAGCTCAAATTACAACAAGTCCACACTTCAAAATACGCAACATCCGTTACAACAATGTTTAAACTGGCAAGCTTTACAAACCAAAATATATCACCAAATCCAAACTTGCTCGCATGAAACTCACAAATGTTTGAAAACATCATTGGATGCTTCACAGCATTCATTTCATGACTTAAAACTAACCTATGCACAGTATATATAACCGATTGCGGATGGCCATATTGTTCCAGCTTAAATTTATAATTGTGATTGTAATTAGATTACTTTTAACAATTTAATAGAAAAAATACTTTCAGCATTAATTGCATTACGCTTACAACAATTTTGGTATTGTTATGTGTAAATTTGAAATAGTATTAGAATACTTAAAATTGTACAAATGAAACAAATCAGCACGGGCAGAATCACAATGAAACGCAGTGATCTGTAAATAAACACATGTGATTAATTAAAAACAGGAAAAAGTGTTAACTTCGGCTAAACCGAAGCAATAATACACTTCACAGGTGTATTTCTAATAGCATAAAAGGGTATAAAAAGAACTTTACTCCATTTCTAGCGGTCAATTTGTATGGCAGCTATATGCTATAGTAGACCGATCTAAACTATTTCTTTGGAGATTATGGCATTTTTTTAGAAAATAGCCTATACCTAATTTAAAGAAAATATCTTGTCAAATAAAATAGTTTTCCATATAAAGACCTGTTTTTGAGCATTCAGTTTGTATGACAGCTATATGCTATAGTAGACCGATCTAAACTATTTCTTTAGAGATTGTAGCGTTACTTTAGAAAATAGTCTATACCAAATTTCATGAAAATATTTTGTCAAATAAAATAGTTTTCCATACAAAGACCTGTTTTTGAGCGTTCAGTTTGTATGACAGCTATGTGCAATAGTGGTACGATATCGGAAACGAAAAAGTCGTTTGCAAAATTTCACAACGATATCTCAAAAATTGAATAAGTAGTTCGGGCACATATAGACAGACAGACGGACTTGGCTAAATCGACTCAGCTTGAACGCTGATCATTTATAGCTAAATACTTCTAACTTTCTAGGCTCACTGACATTGCCTGCAGGGTGTGGTGTGAGTAAAAGCGATAATAATTAATAAGTTGTACCTTCTGTGCCCGATGGCTGGATGTCAGAGATTCAAGTCCACCTCGGCCGCCTCCAAGTCAATGTGATTCATCGAATTCGCTGTGCTATTGAAGATTTGATTATCGGTTGTGCTATGCTCAGCGGTGCCGGCACCATTGCCATTGGGATCGTTGCCACGCTTCGATTTGCCGCCATTGCTGCTGCCTAATAGCCAAGAGAACACTTTGTCCAAATTTCAATATTAATAAAACAGTGCATGATTTGCAGGGGGGCGTGGCCGTATGCATGTTTGTATGTATGTATGTATGTTGGTATGTGTATGTGTGATTGTGTGAAGGTTTCAAATGTCTGAAATGTATGTACTTGAGTTTGTGTGTTCGGCGTATCGGGTCTTGGAGGAGTGGTTGCAGAATGCCGCAAGCTGTTAGATTGCTGACTAGCTTGTTTTTTTTTTTTATGAAATTGAGACATGAATTTGAGAATTTGAAAGTAATAAAATCGAGTAACAAACGAAAATTAGTTGAAAAAATTGAAGGAGCAGCAAAGAGCAGAAAAAATGAAAAAAACTTCAAATCAATAAAGCGCAAATAAGATTCAAATTGTAGGTGTAAAATTACAGTTGCTCAATTGGGATAAATTTTTAATGAAAGCAAGAAAAAGCGCACATATTCAGGCAAATAAAATTTATACAAAAAATCATGGTAAAATTAAATTAAAAGAAAATATGAAAATTAAAAAAAAGTTTAATAAAATAAAAATAGAAATAAAATGTTAGAAAATATAATAATAAAAAATATATAAAATAAAATTTGAACAAAAAAAAAAAAAAATAATATTATGAAAATAAAACAAATAAAAAATATTAAAGAAAAGTACAAACTAATTTATTATAACTTAAAATTTATATTAAAAAAAAATTATATTAAAAAATGTAAAACAAAGTATATTGCTTAAACCAATACGAAAACAAAATAAAATTTTTTTTTTATTTTATGTATAAAATTTTAGACGAGTTTTATGTAAAAATTAAAATTATTTATTAGAAAAATGCAAGTAAAAAAATATTTTATGCAATGAAATAAAGCAATAAAAAAGTTTAATTTTTTATGATAAATCATATGAAGACATATTATTTTATTATAAATGATAAAATTTCTAGAAATCGTTTTTAATTAAAAATTTAATTGAATGAAAAAGTAAGAAATAAAAAAAAATTTTATTTAATAAAAGAAAAAACATCAAAACTTTAATTATTGTACTCTTATACAATGTAAAAAAATTAGAAATAAACAAAATGAAAATCTTTTATACCAATTATGCAATAAAAAAAATAAAATTAAATAAAAGTAAAAATAAAGATTATTAATTTCTGAAGAATAAAATGGAAAAAAAAAACTTAATAAAATTATATAAAATAAAATCTGGTAGAATCTGTTTTGAATAAAAAACTTCATTGTATAAAAAGTTTATAAAAAAAAAAATATATTATGTAAGCCAAAATATAGTAGAATTGATTTTGACTACATTTTATAAATAAGTAAAGAAAAAAAAATTAATTAAAAAGCATAAAAGTGGAATAAAAAATGCAAAATTTAAAAAATTTACAAATAAAATAAAAAACCAAAATTATTTGGTTTTCGTAAGTGAAATATAACAAATCTTAATTAAAAAAAAAAATTATAAATTATTTCAATTATAAAAATATTTTCAAACACAATTATCAAAAACTTAATATAAATAATTAAAATATGCATAAATTAAGAAGGAAAAAAATTAATAAAAGTAATCATCAATAAAGTACTTCAAAAATATATTATATATTTATATTTACACTTTTTATAAAAAATTAAAAAAAAAAAATTAAATATTAAAATTAAAAAAAGAAAAAATAATAAAAATATACATAAATTAAGAAGAAAACAGTAAAAAATAAAAAAAAATATGAAAAATTGAAATGCATAAATTAAGTGAAAAAAATTAATATGAGAAATCATCAATAAAGTACTTCAAAAATATATTATACATATACATGCATATGTATATTTACACTTTTTATAAGAAATTTAAAAAAAATTAAATATTAACAAACTTAAAAAATTAAATATCGTAATTAAAATTTAAAAAGGAAATTTAAAAAAATTTACACAAAAGATAAAATAAAATTAAAAAAATATATATATAAAAATATAAAAAAATATAAAAAAAAATAAAATAAAATAAAAATAAAGTATTAAAAAAATCAAAATTTAAAAACAGAAAATTAAAATGACGACGAGCCTATTTTAAAAGATACATATGTAGTATGTATGAGTATGCATAGAAACTTTTGGGTAATGTGAAAATGGTGCTTTCATTCACTGCGAGTTTTCATTGTACAAAACATTTGTGTAGTGGGTAGTTGAATGACTGAGCGATGGCAAATACAAACCCAAGCTACACGAGTATGCGAGTACAAAATTTAAAAACGATAGTTATAACCTGCAAATGCAGTACGAAACTATGTTAAAAAAAAAATAAAAAAGAATTTATAAGATTTTCGATATACAACTAATGTGCGCATTGTTGCTATTGCTGCTTGAGAGCACTGCACCAACGTTGAAAACACACATATGAGCGGTCTCAGCAATCATATATGTTTATTTGCTTATTATTATTGTTTTTGCTTTTTTTATCTAGCTCTGACGCCCATTTCATAGCACTGCACTTTGTTGCAGTTGTTGTAACGGTCGAAATTTCCAGTTCGTACGTACAGCACACAGTCAAATTGTTTGGTTGTTGTTGTTGTTAATAACAGTGCTTTGACACTTACCGCCTGTAAAACAGAGACAACCTTCGTCATCACTACGCGAATCGCGACGTGAATTCTTTAATTCCTTATTCATTTCATTTATGCAGCGTTGATAGTAATCGTAATCCTTTAAATACCACACGGGCGGCCAACGGTGTTCACGTAAATACTCTTGATTATCTTGATGCAGTGCTTTGAGGCCTTTGAGTGAGTATTTACAAATTATATTGTAATTGACGCACAGGTAAGACATACACCATTCGGCCAGTTGATGGGCATTGTGCAGCTAAGGGGGGCGATAGAGTTGAAAAACAAGTAGAGGCATTATATAATTTATTTAATTATTTTCAAATTAAAATTTTGTTTATTTTTATTTGGTTATCATTATTTCTTTTTTATTATTTCAAAAATAGTTTTCGATTTTCTAATACTAAATTCATTTTTAAAAACAAATTTTTGGTTTCAAAAACCGGATTGAAAAATAAAAAACAATTTTAATCCCAAACACCGTATTGAAAAATAAATAAAATGTTAGTCCGAGGTTTTTAATTAAAAATCAAATGAAAAAAATGTTTATGTTCTAACATTAACAATATTCTAATATCAAACACGGAATGAAAAATAAAAAACAAATTTGAATCACAAATACCGGTTTGAAAAATAAAAAAATGTTGTTTCCAAGATTTAATCAAAAGTTAAAAGTAATTTTTTTTTTTTTTCAATTTATATTTTGCGCGTTTTCGAACTTTATGTTCTAAC
>JAPZAG010003071.1:0-12490 GCA_027475135.1 Bactrocera correcta | reverse complement strand
TATACACCATCTTTCTAGAACAAGCTAGAATTTCTGCAATTTTGGCTTGTTTTTTTCCTTTTCGAAAAAGGGTCCCAAATAAAATTTTTTTTTTCAAGTGAGCAGTGAGGTCCTCTACCCATTTTCTTCCACAAAAACGATTTTAACGAAAGAAATTATATTTTTAAATGCAATTAAAAATAATTTATTGAAAGCACTAAACAGTAACTGTCTTAGTTGACGGTGAAAACAAAAGTGCGCTATTTTGGTGCCCAACGGAATAGTATGCAGATTGAGTAAAATAAAGCAAAAACAAATAAACACAAGGGATAACGGAATTTTTTAGTGGAGTTGTAAAAACAGAGAATAACAGCACAAGAATGGCATAAGAATATGTACGACTATCTTTTAAATTTTTTTATGGGATAACAATTAATATAATGCATACTAAAGATGCGCTATTTCTCTGTCCATAGCTGTATATTTATTATTAATATTATTATTAATTTTCTTCTTTTGCAAATTTTATATTACCCCTTATTTCTTCTTTATTCGCATTGAATCTCACTTCTCTTCAGGTAAACGAATTTTATTCATTTCAAATTGTTAGCTTTTTACAAAATGCTATATTTTTTCTTAGCATAAAATGAGAATTTATTTAATTTTAAATTCTGAACATTCGGAATAGAAAAATTCGCAATGTGCCCACCTAAAAAAACTACATACATACATAAATCCATACAAATTAAAATATATTAAGTTTACAAGTACAAAAATATCGTATGTAAAACATAAAAAATAACCGAACAACACAGCAGAGAAATATTTTCCCATGCTAGACATAAACGTACATATTTTTGAGCGTAGCATTAGAAATATTTGCATACAAGTATGCAGCTTCAAAAGTCTGAAAAATTCAATTTTCTTATAAATAAAAATTAATAATAATTTGTTCTTTTTTTTTTTTATAACTTGAATGACGAAAAAAGGTTAGTTCAAGTAACATAAAATGTCGGTGCAAATGTATTTGTACACACGTGACTGAGGTGTGTGTAAAGTGTTTATTGTTGTTTGTACCATTAAGATTTATTATATGTAAATTTTTGTCATATATAACCATATGTACATATGTACGTGAATGCGTGTCACATATGTATGTACATGAATTAGCCGTTTGCATTACATACGATATTTGGGCGCATACTGGAAAACAGGCCGACATATGTAGATATGTAGAATGGTACATTCAAACACACGCAAGGATAATAAGAATTTATGGATGTATGTATCTACGTAAATAACTTGGATTCACAATTCACTTTTTTATGCAACAGTAAATGAAAACTAATTGGCGGAGTCATTGTGAACGATTGTATACAATTAATATTTAAATAAGCGTAAATCATTCTTTGAGTAAGAGATTTAAATGTGAGTGAGCTCTGCTGCACAAATTCCATTTTTACTAAAAAATTACCACTTTTTATAAAATTGTTTTTCGCATTTTTTTTTTTTTTATTAAGAGTAGTAGATACGGTTGCGCGTTAGCGTCGCATTATTTGAAAAATATAGTAATAATAAAAAATGTACGAAAATTAAATTGAAAATCAAGCTATAATTTTTTATGATTTTTTTTTTTAATGATTTTGTAATTATTATTTTTTGTCTCCCAGAAGTTGCACATGGACTTTTGGGGCATATACCATTATATAAAAAAAAGACTACTCCTGAAGTCAGCAATGTCAAGTACTTTTATTTTTTTCATTTAAATTCATTCCAAATAGTATAATGAAAAACACACAAACACACGTGCGTATTTATACCCATGCTATCCACACACATATATAGAATATACACAATCAAAGTTTGAATAAATTTGCATGCAGATGTTTGTGAAAGAGCGAAATATGAAATGTGAATGATGAAATGATTCGATGTAGATTCTTCAATAATCGGTGATCGAACGCCGCGGTATGACATGAGTTGGTATTTAAAATGAAAAGCGTATTAAATTGTTACCCTTTTTGCTCGACCATTTCTTTTTAGTGCTGCAATCAAGTTACCAAACAAAACGAAATCAAATTATCGAATTGAATTGAATGTAAAACATACATACATATATAAACATAAATACCGTACGTCGAGGCATAAAATCAAGCTAAAATTGCGGTTAAGCAGCCTATGCGCCGTCGACAAAATAATACGTATACAAAGGTATATGTAAAAGCAATTCGAAATAAAGTTATAAACGACCAATTAACAACTGGGTCAGATATAAGATTTCTGTAAAGCCAAAATATGAAACTAATATTTTATTGTCATTCAAATAAAAATAATAAAGCAGGCATATAAAAACATTGTATGTATTTTTATTGTTAAATTACAGCGACTAAATATGGGTGAAAAAAACTTTAAATATGAATTGTAATAATATTGAAATATGATCTTCGATTTAAATTTGTTTTTGTAAAATTACTTTTTTTATTTTCATTACTGTTATAATATATCAAAAAGAAACACATACGTTTTTTTTTTTCATTATATTTACTTTTATTATTATATTTTTTATACCCTGAACAGGGTATATTAAGTTTGCCACGAAGTTTGTAACAGACAGAAGGAAACGCTATAAAATATCAGTGTGACGAGCTGAGTCGGATTTAGCCACGTCTGTATATCTGTCGACATGTATACCTACCTATACGCTTTTGATATAATCGATTGCAAAATTTTGTACATGTCCCTTTCGCTCAAAGAAGCTGCTCACTTGTCGGAACCGCCGAGATCAGATTACTATAGTAGCATAAGCTGTTAAACTATTTTTTTTTATTGAAAAAAAAAAATACTAAATCTATCTTCCATTTTTACGTATACTTGAATGGAATAATTTTTGAAAGTAAAAATTTTCTCCAGAAAAATAACAAAATCTCTTTTTTGAGTTTTATAAAGATCGATTTTATTTTCATCAAAATTCTCGTAGCAGTGAGTTTTTAATTTAGGAAACTCTTTAAGAATATTTAATAGAAATTATCATCATTTACAAAATGATTTTTTGTTTTTTATTTGTAAAATTCAGTAATTCTGTAGTAAAATCTAATTTCTATACTGAAGTTTGAAAATTGGTTAGGATTTGAAGTCTTCTACTGTAAATATGTTCAATACTATCATAAGTAAAGAATTTTATTTAATTTATTCTTCAAATGGAGGCTCCTTGACAAAATTGGTACCGAACAGCTCGTTAAGCACACAAACGGCCACATTGCGACGAGCAGTTTTCTTAGAACGACCAGAGCTTTCATAGTCCACTTCGTCAACAGTAACGCCCATGCGCTGTAATACATTTGGCGGGTCGCCTACTGTACCAATTTCGCGATACTGCAGTCCTGGACGCATCTGAATTAAAAAAGGAATTTCGTTTAATGGTTTTCAAAATTCAATATCCTCATTATTTTAAGAAGAACTTCTCATAATGCAATATACATACAGAAAAAATTAACATTTTCACTTACCATACAGAGTAAAGTAGAAGGATGAATTGATTCCCAATTGCTTGGCAATTCAGAGCGAATTGGTGCCGCCTTTGGTGGCTTAAATTGAGGGTTTCCATCTCCATTGGTGCTGTCATTGCCAGAACCTGTTTGCGGCGGATGAGCAACACGCAACTCGGGTACAACATAACCCTCGTTCTCCCATTCAGTAAACAGTTTAAAAATAGCAAATGAAGCCAAATTGACCATGGGTACATCATCGATTTGCGCTGATGTGCCAGAATTATCCTGCTGCCCGTCTTCTCCATTCTCGCTGACCGATTCTAAACCAAACACATTGTTGTGAATATCGTTTTCTAATAATTATATAATACTTTTTCTCTTACCATTGGGAGGATCAACGGCCATTTCCGTAGACTCATCATTATTAACTGAGCTCTTACGCAATCGTGGCTTTTCACGCATTTTCTCCAAGACATAATCGCGTAATGCTTTCTCGCTGGCACTATTTTTAGCAGCTATCTTAGAATGACCTTTACCTTCATATTGTTTATCATTAACCGTAACAACAGCTACAAATCCACCACCTGAAGCAGTGGTAATAGTAAATTCGCTAATTGTCAAGCCAACGACCTCATTTAGAACCATCAAAGCATTCTTGGGAATTAGTGTTTTGCGTAGTTGACGATTTTGACGTATTTTCTTCTCTTTGGCACGCACTGTGTAATAGAGGAACAAAATAGTTGCAATAAAAGTAAGAAATAATAAAAAGAAAAAACGTTAACTTCGACTGCACTGAAGCTATTATACAATTCGCAGGTACATTTCGTATAGCATAAAGAATATAAAATATCCTTTTGATCAGTCAAGTCAATTTTCTGAAGTTTCTATTGGAGTGTTAAAAACTTTGTATAATTAAAATTAATAAATAATAATGCATACCGGAAGACTTCTTGCGTGTACGGAAAATATTCTTGTACTGAAATTTTTCCCACTTTCATCGTATAGGCCAGAATCTTCCACTTTGACATCTTCTTCTTCTTCTACTGGATCTTCTTCCATTTGTGGTGGTTGTGGGGGTGGCTCTAATGGCGGCGGTTGTGTATTCTCATATCTCTGTTGCTCTTGTGCCTTATTTTCTTGCTGTTCTTGGTGCGTATTTTCATTCCGGATATTTTTATTGTCATAATTTTGATTTTGGCGTCTTTGATATGGTGTACCTTGATTTCCTTGTTGATCAATATAAGATTGTTGCGGATTCTAAATATTTTTTTTAGATTTGAAAAAATAAATTATTACTTGATGTAGAAATAAATATTATTTTCTTAAGCAAAATTTTTATGTTCAACCAAAAATCAATTTCTTACACATTTATTGCAAATACCAAATGCGTTTTACAAACCAAACCACAATAACGTGCACTTCTTATCACATTCCATTTCTGGTTGATCACTTCATATGTCGTGTTGCTGTTTAAAATCAATCCATTGCAGAGCAACCACGTTTTTGGCTCGTTGTTAATGGATTCATGCTGGCATCGCATTCAATTGATATTGCAAACTCAAAAACCTTAGTTTAGCAATAGCTATGGACATTCCTATAACCACTGCTCAAACGAAATTTTAAACTACAATTGCACCTACTCAATTTAACAGCTAAAACGCATTAATTACCTCAGTCAACAATGTGATCATAAAATACTCAATGCGTTAACAACTGCTGGGTGTAGTTCACACAATAAACAAATGTGAAAGATCAATCGGAATTGATACCATTGTATTCAATCATTGTATGCGATACATAATTGAACCCACATACATACAGTGTTCCAATAAAGTCTTCGTACAGCACCTAATAAAAAGATTATTGATAAAAATCGGTAACACATTTAAAATTTTTTTTTAAAATTTTTTTGTGCGTTTTTGTTTATGACATATTTCATCATATATTTAACGAAAAATAAATATAATTTATTACATCGTTTCAAAACTATACATAATATTTGAAAAAATTGCACTATTTAAACTCCAATAAAGTCTTCGTACACTTCGCTTTTGTTGGCAACTACTTTTTCTAAATAATAATAGGCAACCTTCCTTATAACGGTACTTTGTTAAAGTGAACGAAGTAAGCTAGCGGGATATTTCAGTGACTCATTTGAATCGTAAACGTTGTGAATTTGAACAAAAACTTTGGTGATTATAAAAAAAAATGCCTGGAAAATATTTATCAATTAAAGAACGTGAGCTTATCATAAATTTGCATGTAAAGCAAAAAAAATCATATGCAGAAATAGCCAAAATAGTGTCCCGTAGCCGTTCGACAGTGCAATCCGTTATTGGCCGCTTTAAATATGAAGGCCGCGTAGAAAACAAAAACAAATCTGGTCGACCTTCAATTCTCGCGGATGGAGATCGCCTAAAAATTAAGCGAATGGTTACTGCAGATCCCTTCATTAGTGCTCAAAAAATCGCTACAGAGCTTCACCAATTCAACCAAAAAAAAATTAATCCCGAAACTGTACGAAAAGCTATAATTAAGGCTGGGTTTAAGTCACGCACGCCTCGTCGAAAGCCACTCGTAAACGTGATAAACCGTAGGAAGCGCATTGCCTTCGCTCAGAAGTACCAAAATGCATCTCCTGTGTTTTGGCGGAATGTTATATTCTCTGATGAATCGAAATACAACATTTTTGGATCTGACGGCAGGATTAAAGTATGGAGGAAGCCAGGAGAAGCATACAACCCCAAAAATACAATTAAAACAGTAAAGCACGGAGGTGGTGGAGTGATGGTGTGGGGTTGTATGGCTGCTAATGGCGTTGGCAAACTCGAAATAATTGAAGAAATTATGGACCACCGTGCTTATATTGACATTTTGAAACGAAATTTGAAGCCCAAACGTAGAAAAATTGGGCGTATCTGAAGCATTTTATTTCCAGCAAGACAACGACCCCAAGCACATGGCTCATAATACAAGGATGTACTTGGCGTACAATGTCCCCCATTTACTAGAAACACCACCACAGAGTCCTGATCTTAACCCAATAGAGCATGTTTGGAACTTGCTCGAAAAACGGATCAGGACTCATCATATAAGTTCAAAAGCTCGTCTAAAAGAAGTCCTTCAAGAGGAATGGATGAAAATTGATGTACGTTATACACAAAAGCTTGTGGAATCAATGCCAGACCGCCTTAAAGCCGTTATTAAAAACAAGGGCTATCCCCCAAAATATTAAAATCAATCAAAAAAATGGATATATTTATAATTTATTTTACTTTAAATATAATGTACGAAGACTTTAGTGGAGTTTAAATAATGCAATTTTTTCAAATATTATGTATAGTTTTGAAACAATGTAATAAATTATATTTATTTTTCGTTTACTATGTAATGAAATATGTCATAAACAAATACGCACTAAAAAATTTTTTAAAAAATTTTTAAAAGTGTTACCGATTTTTATCAATAATCTTTTTATTAGGTGCTGTACGAAGACTTTATTGGAACACTGTATGTATTTTCACATATGCTTATTTATCTGTATGCACGTTTGTTTTTAAGAAAAAAACATAACCCTAACGAATGCCTACACATTTTATCCGGTAACAACACTTAGTATTATGTACTTTTTTGACATTTGTGACTACAAAAATGTAAAATGTGTACACACCGAATGGAGGCTTGATTAGTTCTAAATCAAATGTGTAATTTGCATTTTACAACGAAAAATCGAATTTCCAATGCATCTGTAGGACAAATTGTCACTTTAAAGGGTATGACAAATACAAATATTCTTAGTTGTAGCGTTTACTCTAATCTACGCCCTATGATATATTCGTTTGAGTTTACAGCGAAGTAAATGTACATAACTATGATATACAAAACTAATATTTAAGAAATCAAATAGACTCATTTCCAACAGCTTGTAAAACGCAATAATCCCGAATGTCTACCATTACAAGAATGTCTGCTTGTCATAGCTTTTTCCTACGCACCGTACACGCAATAAATGCATTCAATTTATCAAATTGATAGCTAAAATTGTGCAAACGATTGCGGTTATGACAAGTCTGCAATCGGATTAGAGTCGTTTTAAAAATTATTGCAAACAAATCTATTGTACAGGGCACTAAACAGTTACCAACCTTTGCCACTGCAAATTATAAAGAAATAAAATAATGAATAAGTTAACCCAATGTAAAATTTTGTTAATTTGGTGCTGGTATTCTCAAAAATATACAATTCCTATACAAATATGACTTAATATTTTTTGAAGATACTTATAAATGTAAATACATATGTAAATAAATACCTTACATATATAGTTAGCCTATATAAAAATATGGCTTAAACAAAATAACAAATGTTGGCAGATAGTCAACAATATGCCATAAAAGCTAAGTTCTCAGAAGTATATTAAAGAGACGTATTCTCCAAAAGCGTTTCGGGAAACACCTGTCCAAGTCCCTTTATATATAAATTACACAAAATGTCGCAAACTGTCGACCTCAAATACGCAAACAACAAATTTTGAGTCATACATATATATGTATGTATATTAATAATAGATCTACGCCATTTTTTTACAGAAAGTTCTTGCTTGGATAATCAGAATTAATATTGTATGAAAATAATTGTATGTACGATTTAATATACCCAAATCCAAGTGTGGAAAATTACGTGTAATACAATCTCATAACTAGAAGAAATACTTAAATTCAGCTATGTCCTGATTTTTTTAAGACTCTTTGGATATACACTAATATATTTCGTATATTGTGATTACTCAATTAAAAGAGAGATACACATAAACTTCAAAATTGTCTACCTTTATAAATATTTTTAGTACACAATAATATATTTTGTATAAAATGGATAATCGATTGAACGATAGATACACATAGCTTGAAAAATATGTACTTATACTTAAAATAGGAATGATTTACTTACATATATTCCGCCAGACACAAAATTCCTCTTTTGAGGAGGGCGACGTGACCGATTCATATTTTCAACTAGTTTTTTTTTTTATTCTAACACTATTATGTGTTTTTTATTTTTTATAATTTCACTATGGAGGTACAAAATCTCCGAAATAATCACGATGTAACTCAGAAAATCAATGAAGACAATTTTCTTCGAAACTACGCAAAACGAAACGAAATGGATATTTTTTGCGATTCCTCTTTCTTTTGTTTTCCACGTTTTAAACGTCATCGCTGTCAAAACGAAAACGGTATTGCCAAGTAAAAAAAGGAGCGCTAGTAATACTACGGCTATGACGATACTAGCATATGAAGTGCTGACATGGCAGCACGACAGTGAACTGAAAATGGCGTTGTGCATCCTACTACATGAACGCGTGTACACAAGACAACCCAGCTCTCCATTTTGCATGTATACAATTTCACTGTGGTTATACTAATACCTTGCACTTCAATGAAATTTTTAAAATTTTGTTCAAAGTGGAATTTTGTATGCAAAAAATAAGTATGTATATAGGTATATATTTTTGTTTTAAATTATCAATTGTTTTACAAACGATATAATAGAGCTATTTTATGCTTTTATTTTTAAAATAAAGTCAAGTTTGTTAGATCTGTGAATAATTTTACATTTTACATATTAGTGCCATCACCATTCCCTCATCTCGCTACCTTCAATTCTATTGTCAACTC
Source organism: Bactrocera correcta (assembly GCA_027475135.1). Classification (NCBI taxonomy): domain Eukaryota; kingdom Metazoa; phylum Arthropoda; class Insecta; order Diptera; family Tephritidae; genus Bactrocera; species Bactrocera correcta. The sequence continues at coordinate 3,345 of JAPZAG010003071.1, read as the reverse complement.
TTCTGTCGTCCTACTGTCGTTGGCAAATATAGGAATATATTGAAGTTAGCGACAGCGACAACCGTCGGCCTGCGGTCGCGTAGTTGTGCAGCTGTCAAAATAACAGTGTCCATAAAAACGTGGTATTTCAATATTTGACAGATGCCGTTTGCGGTCTGTCGCGAGCATTGCGTTCAGCATATGAATAAATAAAATTTTTCCAACCATTTAAAAAAAATATTTATTAAATTATTCATAATTCGTCGTTAACAATACATATGTAGATGTGATCTTCCATTGTAAAGTAATTAATGTCAGAAGAGTTGGCAAATAATCGAAAAATGACTTATTGCAAGCTTTTCGGATAATTTTTTTTATTTTTTATTTTTTTTTTTTCAAATTGTGAAGTGTACATACATATATAAAAAATAGACGCAATGCAACATAAAAACAACAACATAATATTATAAACCTTACATTTACTATTTTTTATTTTGACAAATAATTTAAAATATTTATTTCTGATTTTATTTATACATAAAAAAAAGATTTCTTCTTTATTATATCGATGTTGGAATTAAATTGACAACTGATGTGCTAGAACAAATAGTTACTAGAAACCAAAGTGTATTCAACAAAGTGAACTAAGTATATGACATTTAATTTTTCTTTACGCTTATTTGACATGAATGTTGTCATTGATTTAACCCTTACATTTATTCAAAAATTCAAATTCGGAAATTCAGAAGTAAACAAATTTCAAAACGAAAAACAATATTTTTTTAAATAACAATGAAATGCCGAATACTTGTTGCCTATGCAAAACAACTCATGGAAGCAACTTACCAATGTTTTGTGCTCCAACTGACAAATCGCAAAGGAAGGAATGGGAAAAAGTATGTGGCGTACAACTCAGTTTGTCATCGAGAATATGTGGGCTACATTTTAAGGCGGAGGAAATAAAAGAATCCCCCCTTAAAAGAAGACGACCAAGCCCCGATGCAGTACCCTCATTAAACTTACTTCCCAATCTTCAAGAAAAAAAGTAAGAAACCCTCATATATAGATTTGAAAAAATAAATTATTACTTGATGTAGAAATAAATATTATTTTCTTAAGCAAAATTTTTATGTTCAACCAAAAATCAATTTCTTACACATTTATTGCAAATACCAAATGCTTTTTACAAACCAAACCACAATAACGTGCACTTCTTATCACATTCCATTTCTGGTTGATCACTTCATATGTCGTGTTGCTGATTAAATCAATCCATTGCAGAGCAACCACGTTTTTGGCTCGTTGTTAATGGATTCATGCTGGCATCGCATTCAATTGATATTGCAAACTCAAAAACCTTAGTTTAGCAATAGCTATGGACATTCCTATAACCACTGCTCAAACGAAATTTTAAACTACAATTGCACCTACTCAATTTAACAGCTAAAACGCATTAATTACCTCAGTCAACAATGTGATCATAAAATACTCAATGCGTTAACAACTGCTGGGTGTAGTTCACACAATAAACAAATGTGAAAGATCAATCGGAATTGATACCATTGTATTCAATCATTGTATGCGATACATAATTGAACCTACATACATACAGTGTTCCAATAAAGTCTTCGTACAGCACCTAATAAAAAGATTATTGATAAAAATCGGTAACACTTTTAAAAATTTTTTTTTAAATTTTTTAGTGCGTTTTTGTTTATGACATATTTCATCATATATTTAACGAAAAATAAATATAATTTATTACATCGTTTCAAAACTATACATAATATTTGAAAAAATTGCACTATTTAAACTCCAATAAAGTCTTCGTACACTTCGCTTTTGTTGGCAACTACTTTTTCTAAATAATAATAGGCAACCTTCCTTATAACGGTACTTTGTTAAAGTGAACGAAGTAAGCTAGCGGGATATTTCAGTGACTCATTTGAATCGTAAACGTTGTGAATTTGAACAAAAACTTTGGTGATTATAAAAAAAAATGCCTGGAAAAAATTTATCAATTAAAGAACGTGAGCTTATCATAAATTTGCATGTAAAGCAAAAAAAAACATATGCAGAAATAGCCAAAATAGTGTCCCGTAGCCGTTCGACAGTGCAATCCGTTATTGGCCGCTTTAAATATGAAGGCCGCGTAGAAAACAAAAACAAATCTGGTCGACCTTCAATTCTCGCGGATGGAGATCGCCTAAAAATTAAGCGAATGGTTACTGCAGATCCCTTCATTAGTGCTCAAAAAATCGCTACAGAGCTTCACCAATTCAACCAAAAAAAAGTTAATCCCGAAACTGTACGAAAAGCTATAATTAAGGCTGGGTTTAAGTCACGCACGCCTCGTCGAAAGCCACTCGTAAACGTGATAAACCGTAGGAAGCGCATTGCCTTCGCTCAGAAGTACCAAAATGCATCTCCTGTGTTTTGGCGGAATGTTATATTCTCTGATGAATCGAAATACAACATTTTTGGATCTGACGGCAGGATTAAAGTATGGAGGAAGCCAGGAGAAGCATACAACCCCAAAAATACAATTAAAAAAGTAAAGCACGGAGGTGGTGGAGTGATGGTGTGGGGTTGTATGGCTGCTAATGGCGTTGGCAAACTCGAAATAATTGAAGAAATTATGGACCACCGTGCTTATATTGACATTTTGAAACGAAATTTGAAGCCAAGCGTAGAAAAATTGGGCGTATCTGAAGCATTTTATTTCCAGCAAGACAACGACCCCAAGCACATGGCTCATAATACAAGGATGTACTTGGCGTACAATGTCCCCCCCTTTACTAGAAACACCACCACAGAGTCCTGATCTTAACCCAATAGAGCATGTTTGGAACTTGCTCGAAAAACGGATCAGGACTCATCATATAAGTTCAAAAGCTCGTCTAAAAAAAGTCCTTCAAGAGGAATGGATGAAAATTGATGTACGTTATACACAAAAGCTTGTGGAATCAATGCCAGACCGCCTTAAAGCCGTTATTAAAAACAAGGGCTATCCCACAAAATATTAAAATCAATCAAAAAAATGGATATATTTATAATTTATTTTACTTTAAATATAATGTACGAAGACTTTAGTGGAGTTTAAATAATGCAATTTTTTCAAATATTATGTATAGTTTTGAAACAATGTAATAAATTATATTTATTTTTCGTTTACTATGTAATGAAATATGTCATAAACAAATACGCACTAAAAAATTTTTTAAAAATTTTAAATGTGTTACCGATTTTTATCAATAATCTTTTTATTAGGTGCTGTACGAAGACTTTATTGGAACACTGTATGTATTTTCACATATGCTTATTTATCTGTATGCACGTTTGTTTTTTAAAAAAAAATCATAACCC
>JAPZAG010003070.1:0-12493 GCA_027475135.1 Bactrocera correcta | reverse complement strand
ATCCACAAAAAAGGAGACCCCACAACCTGCGCCAACTACCGTGGGATTAGCCTCCTCAACATCGCATATAAGGTTCTGTCGAGCGTATTGTGTGAAAGATTAAAGCCCACCGTCAACAAACTGATTGGACCTTATCAGTGTGGCTTTAGACCTGGTAAATCAACAACCGACCAGATATTCACCATGCGCCAAATCTTGGAAAAGACCCGTGAAAGAAGAATCGACACACACCACCTCTTCGTCGATTTCAAAGCTGCTTTCGACTGCACGAAAAGGAGCTGCCTTTATGCCGCGATGTCTGAATTTGGTATCCCCGCAAAACTAATACGGCTGTGTAAACTGACGTTGAGCAACACGAAAAGCTCCGTCAGGATCGGGAAGGACCTCTCCGAGCCGTTCGATACCAAACGAGGTTTCAGACAAGGCGACTCCCTATCGTGTGACTTTTTCAATCTGCTGCTCGAGAAAATTATTCGAGCTGCAGAACTTAATCGAGCAGGTACAATCTTTTACAAGAGTATACAGCTGCTGGCGTATGCCGATGATATTGATATCATCGGCCTCAACACCCGCGCCGTTAGTTCTGCTTTCTCTAGACTGAACAAGGAAGCAACTCAAATGGGTCTGGCAGTGAACGAGGGCAAGACGAAAGATCTCCTGTCATCAAACAAACAGTCGTCGCACTCGCGACTTGACCCCCACGTCACTGTTGACAGTCATAACTTTGAAGTTGTAGATAATTTCGTTTATTTAGGAACCAGCATTAACATCACCAACATTGTCAGCCTGGAAATCCAACGCAGGTTTACTCTTGCCAACAGGTGCTACTTCGGACTGAGTAGGCAATTGAAAAGTAAAGTCCTCTCTCGACGAACAAAAACCAAACTCTATAAGTCGCTCATTATTCCCGTCCTGCTATATGGTGCAGAGTCGACGTTGCGAGTTTTCGAGAGAAAAGTTCTGCGAAAGATTTATGGTCCTTTGCGCGTTGGCCACGGCGAATATCGCATTCGATGGAACGATGAGCTGTACGAGATATACGACGACATTGACATAGTTCAGCGAATTAAAAGACAGCGGCTACGCTGGCTAGGTCATGTTGTCCGGATGGATGAAAACGCTCCAGCTCTGAAAATATTCGACGCAGTACCCGCCGCGGGAAGCAGAGGAAGAGGAAGACCTCCACTCCGTTGGAAGGACCAAGTGGAGAGGGACCTGGCTTCGCTTGGAATATCCAATTGGCGCCACGTAGCGAAGAGAAGAAACGACTGGCGCGCTGTTGTTGACTCGGCTATAATCGCATAAGCGGTGTCTACGCCAGTAAAGAAGAAGAAGAATCCTCTTTGTCTTACTGAAGTCTACAAAAGCCTTAACGGCATAACGGCAGTGCTTTTGGAAGAGTTCCGTAACCTTATATTTAGTTATAAAGTCGATTTTGTTGTATATACATTATTAGCAATCGATAACGAAATGCCTCAAGTCATTAGTTCAACATATTTAATTTAACATATTTAAGTTAATTAACCTTCTTTATCTTACTGAAGCTTACATAAAGCCATAACGGTATAACGGCAGTGCATTTGGAAGAATTCCGTAAACTTATATTTAGGTATAAAGTCGAATTTGTTGTTTATACACATTTAGAAATCGATATCGAGATGCTACATAAAGCCCTAACGGTATAACGGCAGTGCATTTAGAAGAACCCCGTTATCTTATATTTAGGTATAAATTCAATTTCCTTGTATTTACACATTTAGCAATCGATATCGAAATGCTTCAAACCATTAGTTTAACATATTTAAGTTAATTAAACTTCCTTAGCGTAATGAAGGTGATATAAAGCCATGGCGGCATAACGACAGTACCTGTGGAAGAATTCCGTAATCTTATATTTAGGTATAAATCGATTTTCTTGTATATATTCCATTCGCAATCGATATCGAAATGCTTTAGATAACTGGTTTAACATATTTTAGCTAATAAACCTCCTTTAGCGAACTGAAGTTGACATAAAGCCATAACGGCACTGCATTTGGAAGAATTCCGTAGTCTTATATTTAGGCATAGAGTCGATTTTTCTGTATATACACATTTTGCAGTCGATATCGAAATGCTTCAAATAACTGGTTTAGCATATTTAAGTTAATTAACCTTCTTTATCTTTCTGAAGTTTACATAAAGCCATAACGGCAGTATATTTATATGAATTCCGTTATCTTATATTTAGGTATAAAGTCGATTTTTTTGTAAATACACATTTAGCAATCGATATCGAAATGCTTCAAATCATTAGTTTAACATATTTGAGTTAATTAACGCTCTTTATCTTACTGATGCCTACAAAGGCCTTAACGGCATAACGGCAGTGCATGTAGAAGAATTCCGTAATCTTATATTTAGGTATAAAGTCGATTTTGTTGTATATACTCATTTAGCAATCAATATCGAAATGCTTCAAATCATTAGTGTAACATATTTAAGTTAATAAACCTTGTTTAACGTATTGAAGGTGATACAAAGCCATGGCGGCATAACGACAGTGCATTTGGAAGAGTTCCGTAATCTTATATTTAGGTATTAAGTCGATTTTCTTGTATATACGCATTTAGCAATCGACATCGGAAAACTTCAAATCATGAGTTTAACATATTTATGATAATTAATCCTCTTTATCTTACTGAAGTCTACAAAAGCCTTAACGGCATAACGGCAGTGCATTTAGAAGAATTCTGTAATCCTCTATTTAGGTATAAAGTCAATTTTTTATATACACTCATTTAGCACTCCATATCGAAATGCTTCAAATCATTAGTTTAACAAATTTAAGTTAATTAACCCTCTTTATCTTATTGAAGTCTACAAAAGCCTTAACGGCATAACGGCAGTGCATTTCGAAGAATTTCGTAATCTTATATTTAGGTATAATGTCGATTTTCTTGTATATACTCATTTAGCAATCGATATCGAAATGCTTCAAATCATTAGTTTAACATATTTTAGTTAATTAACCTTCTTTAACGTAATGAAGGTGATATAACGCCATGGCACCATAACGACAGTGCATGTAGAAGAATTCCGTAATCTTATATTTAGGTATAAAGTCGATTTTCTTGTATTTACACGTTTGGCAATCGTTAACGAAATGCTTCAAATCATTAGTTTAACATATTTAAGTTAATTAACCTTCTTTAACGTAATGAAGGTAAAATAAAGCCATGGCGGCATAACGACAGTGCATTTAGAAGAATTCCGTAATCTTATATTTAGGTATAAAGTCGATTTTCTTGTATATACGCATTTAGCAATCGATAGCGAAAAGCTTCAAATAACTGGTTTAGCATATTTAGGTTAATTAACCTTCTTTATCTTACCGAAGTTTACGTAAAACCATAACGGCATAACGGGAGTTTATTTCGATGAATTCCTTAATCTTATATTTAGATATAAAGTCGACATTCTTGTATTTACACATTTAGCAATCGATATCGAAAACCTTCAAATCATTAGCTTAACATATTTAAGTTAATTAACCTTCTTTTACGTAATGAAGGTGATATAAAGCCATAACGGCATAACGGGAGTGTATTTCGATGAATTCCGTAATCTTATATTTAGGTATAAAGTCGACTTTCTTGTATATACTCATTTACCAATCTATATCGAAATGCTTCAAATCATTAGTTTAATATATTTAAGTTAATAAAGCTTCTTTAACGCACTGAAGTTAACATAAAGCCATGGCGGCATAACGGCAGTGCATTTAGAAGAATTCCGTAATCTTATATTTAGGTATTAAGTCGATTTTCTTGTATTTACACATTTAGCAATCGATATCGAAAATCTTCAAATCATTAGTTTAACATATTTAAGTTAATTAACCTTCTTTAACGTAATGAAGGTAATATAAAGCGGCATAACGACAGTGCATTTAGAAGAATTCCGTAATCTTATATTTAGGAATAAAGTCGATTTTCTTGTATATTCTCACTTAGCAATCGATATCGAAATGCTTCAAATCATTAGTGTAACATATTTAAGTTAATAAACCTTATTTAACGTATTGAAGGTGATACAAAGCCATGGCGGCATAACGACAGTACCTGTGGAAGAATTCCGTAATCTTATGTTTAGATATAAATTCGATTCTCTTTTATATAAACATTTAGCAGTCGATATCGAAATGCTTCAAATCATTAGTTTACCAAATTTCAATTAATTAAACATCTTTATTTTACTGAAGTCTACAAAAGCCTTAACGGCATAACGGCAGTGCATTTAGAAGAATTACGTAATCTTATATTTAGGTATAAAGTCGATTTTCTTGTATATATATATATATAGCAATCGATATCGAAATGCTTCAAATCATTAGTTTAAAATATTTAAGTTCATAAACCTTCTTTAACGAACTTAAGTTGGCATAAAGCAATGGCGGCATAACGGCAGTGCATGTAGAAGAATTCCGTTAGCTTATAATTAAGTGTAAAGTCGATTTTCTTTTATATACACATTTACCAATCGATATCGAGATGCTTCAAATCATTAGTTTAACATAATTAAGTTATTTAGCCTTCTTTAACGTAATGAAGGTGATATAAAGCCATGGCGGCATAACGACAGCACATTTGGAAGTATTCCGTAATCTTATGTTTAGATATAAATTCGGTTTCCTTTTATATACACATTTAGCAATCGATATCGAAACGTTTCAATTCATTAGTTTACCAAATTTCAGTTAATTAAACATCTTTATTTTACTGAAGTCTACAAAAGCCTTAACGGCATAACGGCGGTGCATTTAGAAAAATTACGTAATCTTATATTTAGGTATAAAGTCGATTTTCTTGTATATATGCATTAAGCATCGATATCGATATCGATATGCTTCAAATCATTCCTTAACGAACGGAAGTTGGTTTAAAGCCATGGCGGCATAACGGCAGTGCATTTAGAGGAACTCCGTAATCTTATATTTATGTATAAAATCGATTTTCTTGTATATACACATCAAGCAATCGATATCGAAATGCTTCAACTCATTAGGTTAACATATTTAAGTTAATAAACCTTCTTTAACGATCTGAAGTTGGCATAACGGCAGTGGATGTAGAAGAATTCCGTAATCTTATATTTAGGTATAAAGTCGATTTTCTTGTATATACACATTGAGCTATCGATATCGAAATGCTTCAAATCTTTTGTTTAACATTATAAGTTAATAAAAATTTTTTAGCTTACTGAAGTCTACATAAAGCCTTAACGGTATAACGGCAGTGCATTTAGAAGAATTCCGTAATGTTATAATTTTATATTTAGGTATAAAGTCGACTTTCTTGTATTTGCACATTTAGCAATCGATATCGAATAGCTTCAAACCATTAGTTTAACATATTTAAATTAATTAAGCTTCTTTAACGTATTGAAGCCATGAAAGCCATGGCGGCATAACGACAGTACATTTGGAAGAATTCCGTAATCTTATATTTAGGTATAAAGTCGATTTTGTTGTATATACACATTTAGCAATCGATATCGAGATGCTTCAATTCATTAGTTTAACATGTTTAAGTTAATAAACTTTCTATATCGAACTGAAGTTGGCATAAAGCCATGGCGGCATAACGGCAGTGCATGTAGAAGAATTCCGTAATGTTATTTTTAGGTATAAAGTCGATTTTGTTGTATATACACATTTAGCAAGCGATATCGAAATGCCTCAAATCATTAGTTAAACATATTTAAGTTAATTAACCTTCTTTAACGTAATGAAAGTGATATAAAGCCATGGCACCATAACGACAGTGCATTTCGAAGAATTTCGTAATCTTATATTTAGGTATAAAGTCGTTTTTCTTGTATATACCCATTTAGCAATCGATATCGAAATGCTTCAAATCATTAGTTTAACATATTTAAGTTAATTAACTTTCTTTAACGTAATGAAGGTGATATAAAGCCATGGCACCATAACGACAGTGCATGTAGAAGAATTCCGTAATCTTATATTTAGGTATAAAGTCGATATTCTTGTATTTACACATTTAGCAATCGATAATGAAATGCTTCAAATCATTAGTTTAACATATTTAAGTTAATTAACCTCATTTAACCTAATGAAGGTAATATAAAGCCATGGCGGCATAACGACAGTGCATTTAGAAGAATTCCGTAATCTTAGGTTTAGGTATAAAGTCGATTTTCTTGTATATACGCATTTAGCAATCGATATCGAAATGCTTCAACTAACTGGTTTAGCATATTTAGGTTAATTAACCTCCTTTATCTTACCGAACTTTACATAAAGCCATAACGGCATAACGGCGGTATATTTGGGTGAGTTCCGTAATCTTTTATTTAGGTATAAAATCGATTTTGTTGTACATACACATTTAGCAATCGATATCGAAATGCTTCAAATCATTAGTTTAGCTTATTTAAGTAAATTAACCTTCTGTAACAAACGGAAGTTGGCATAAAGCCATAACGGTATAACGGCAGTGCATTTGGAAGAATTCCGTAATCCTATATTTAGGTATAAAGTCGATTTTGTTGTATAGACACATTTAGCAATCGATATCGAGATGCTTCAACTCATTAGCTTAACATATTTAAGTTAATAAACCTTCTTTAACGATCTGAAGTTGGCATATAGCCACGGCGGCATAACGACAATACATTTGGAAGAATTCCGTAGTCTTATATTTAGGAATAAAGTCGATTTTCTTGTATATACACATTTAGCCATCGATATCGAAATGCTTCAAATCATTAGTTTAACATATTAAGTTAATAAACGCTTTTTAGCTTACTGAAGTCTTTATAAAGCCTTAAGAGTATAACGGCAGTGCATTTAGAAGAGTTCCGTAATGTTATAATTTTATATTTAGGTATAAAGTCGATTTTCTTGTATTTACACATTTAGCAATATATATCGAAATGCTTCAAATAACTGGTTTAGCATATTTAAGTTAATTAACCTTCTTTATCTTAATGAAGTTTACATAAAGCCATAACGGCATAACGGCATAACGGCAGTATATTTATATGAATTTCGTTATCTTATATTTAGGTATAATGTCGATTTTGTTGTACATACGCATTTAGCAATCGATATCGAAATGCTTAAAATCATTAGTTTAACATATCTAAGTAATTAAACTTCTTTAGCGTAATGAAGGTGTTAAAAAGCCATGGCGGCATAAGGACAGTATATTTGGAAGAATTCCGCAGACTTATATTTAGGTATAAAGTCGATTTTCTTGTTTATAAACATTTAGCAATCGATAACGAAATGCTTCAAATCATTAGTTTAACATATCAAAGTATTTAACCCTCCTTAATGATCTGAAGTTGGCATATAGCCATGGCGGCATAACGGCAGTGCATGTAGAAGAATTCCGTAATCTTATATTTAGGTATAAAGTCGATTTTCTTATATATACACATTTAGCTATCGATATCGAAATGCTTCAAATCATCCGTTTAACATATTTATGTTAATAAACCTTCTTTAACGATCTGAAGTTGGCATATAGCCATGGCGGCATAACGGCAGTGCATGTAGAAGAATTCCGTAATCTTATATTTAGGTATAAAGTGGATTTTCTTGTATATACACATTTAGCTATCGATATCGAAATGCTTCATATCATTTGTTTAACATATTTAATTTAAATTTAAAGCCTTCTTTAACTTATTGAAGTTGATATAAAGCCATGGCGGCATAACGACAGTACATTTGGAAGAATTCCGTAGTCTTATATTTAGGTATAAAGTCGATTTTCTGGTATATATGCATTAAGCAATCGATGTCGAAATGCTTCAAATAACTGGTTTAACATATTTAAAATAATAATCCTTCTTTAACGTATTGAAGTTGATATAAAGCCATGGCGGCATAACGACAGTCCATTTGGAAGAATTCCGTAGTCTTATATTTATGTAAAAAGCCGATTTGCTTGTATATACACATTAAGCTATCGATATCGAGATGCTTCAACTCATTAGTTTAACACATTTAAGTTAGTTAACCTTCTTTACCGTAATGAAGGTGATATAAAGCCATAGCGGCATAACGACAGTGCATTTAGAAGAATTCCGTAATCTTACATTTAGGTATAAAGTCGATTTTCTTGTATATACGCATCTAGCAATCGATACCGAATTGCTTCAAATCATTAGTTTAACATATTTAAGTTAATTAACCTTCTTTAAAGTATTGAAGTTGTTATAAAGCCATGGCGGCATAACGACAGTAGATTTGGAAGAATTCCGTAAACCTATATTTATGTATAAAGTCGATTTTGTTGCATATACACATTTAGCAATCGATATCGAAATGCTTCAAATCATTAGTTTAATATATTAAAGTTAACTAAGCTTCTTTTTCTTACTGAAGTTTACATAAAGCCAAAACGGCATAACGGCAGTGCATGTAGAAGAATTCCGTAATCTTATATTTAGGTATAAAGTGGATTTTCTTGTATATACACATTTAGCTATCGATATCGAAATGCTTCATATCATTTGTTTAACATATTTAAGTTAATTAGCCTTCTTTAACTTATTGAAGTTGATATAAAGCCATGGCGGCATAACGACAGTACATTTGGAAGAATTCCGTAGTCTTATATTTAGGTATAAAGTCGATTTTCTGGTATATATGCATTAAGCAATCGATGTCGAAATGCTTCAAATAACTGGTTTAACATATTTAAAATAATAATCCTTCTTTAACGTATTGAAGTTGATATAAAGCCATGGCGGCATAACGACAGTCCATTTGGAAGAATTCCGTAGTCTTATATTTATGTAAAAAGCCGATTTGCTTGTATATACACATTAAGCTATCGATATCGAGATGCTTCAACTCATTAGTTTAACACATTTAAGTTAGTTAACCTTCTTTACCGTAATGAAGGTGATATAAAGCCATAGCGGCATAACGACAGTGCATTTAGAAGAATTCCGTAATCTTACATTTAGGTATAAAGTCGATTTTCTTGTATATACGCATCTAGCAATCGATACCGAATTGCTTCAAATCATTAGTTTAACATATTTAAGTTAATTAACCTTCTTTAAAGTATTGAAGTTGTTATAAAGCCATGGCGGCATAACGACAGTAGATTTGGAAGAATTCCGTAAACCTATATTTATGTATAAAGTCGATTTTGTTGCATATACACATTTAGCAATCGATATCGAAATGCTTCAAATCATTAGTTTAATATATTAAAGTTAACTAAGCTTCTTTTTCTTACTGAAGTTTACATAAAGCCAAAACGGTATAACGGCAGTGCATTTGGAAGAATTCCGTAATCTTATATTTAGGTAAAAAGTCGATTTTCTTGTATATACACATTTAGCTATCGATATCGAAATGCTTCAAATCATTCGTTTAACATATTTAAGTTAGCTAACCTTCTTTAACGTAATGAAGGTGATATAAAGCCATGGCGGCATAACGACAGTGCATTTAGAAGAATTCCGTAATCTTATATTTGGGTATAAAGTCGATTTTGTTGTATATACGCATTAAGCAATCGATATCGAAATGCTTCAAATCATTATTTTAACATATTTAAGTTAATTAACCTTCTTTAACGTATTGAAGTTGATGTAAAGCCATGGCAGCATAACGACAATACATTTGGAAGAATTTCGTAGTCTTACATTTATGTATAAAGTCAATTTTCTTGTATATACACATTTAGCAATCGATATCGAAATGCTTCAAATCATTAGTTTAACATATTTAAGTTAATAAACCTTCTTTAACGAACGGAAGTTGGCTTAAAGCCATGGCGGCATAACGGCAGTGCATTTAGAAGAATTCCGTAAACTTATATTTAGGTATAAAGTCGATTTTCTTGTATATACACATTTAGCTATCGAATGCTTCAAATAATTAGTTTAACATATTTAAGTTAATTAACCTTCTTTAACATATTGAAGTTCATATAAAGCCATGGCGGCATAACGACAGTACATTTGGAAGAATTCCGTAATCTTATATTTAGGTATAAGGAAGATTTTCTTGTATATATGCACTAAGCTATCGATTTCGAAAATCTTCAAATCATTAGTTTAACATATATAAGTTAATAAAGCTTCTTTAACGCACTAAAGTTAACACAAAGCCATGGTGGCATAACGACAGTACATTTGGAAGAATTCCGTAATCTTATATTTAGGTGTAAAGTCGATTTTTTTGTATATATGCATTAAGCAATCGATATCGAAATGCTTCAAATAACTGGTTAAGCATGTTTAAATTAATAAACCTTCTTTAACTAACTGAAGTTAACATAAAACCATAACGGTATAACGGCAGTGCATTTGGAAGAATTCCGTAACCTTATGTTTAGGTATAAAGTCGATTTTCTTGTATATACACATTTAGCAATCGATATCGAAAAGCCTCAAATAATAAGTTTAACACACTTAAGATAATTAACCCCCTTTATCTTACTGAAGTCTACAAACGCCTTAACGGCATAACGGCAAAGCATTTATAAAAATTCCGTAATCTTATACTTAGATATAAAGTCCATTTTCTTGTATATACTCATTTAGCAATCGAAATCGAAATGCTTCAAATCATTAGTTTAACATATTTAAGTTTACAAACCTACTTTAACGCACTGAAGTTAACACAAAGCCATGGCGGCATAACGGCAGTGCATGTAGAAGAATTCCGTTATGATATATTTAGGTATAAAGTCGATTGTCTTGTATATACTCATTTAGCAATCGATATCGAAATGCTTTAAATAACTAGTGTAACATATCCAAGTTAATAAACCTTCTTAAACGAACTGAAGTTAACATAAAGCCATAACGGCATAACGACAGTGCATTTGGAAGAATTCCGTAATCTTATATTTAGGTATAAAGTCGATTTTGTTGTGTAAATGCATTTAGCAATCTATTTCGAAAATCTTCAAATCATAAGTTTAACATATTTAAGTTAATAAAGCTTCTTTAACACAACGAAGTTAACATAAAGCCATGGCGGCATAACGGCAGTGCATTTAGAAGAATTCCAAAAGCTTATATTTAGGTATAAAGTCGATTTTGTTGTAAATACGCATTTAGCAATCGACATCTAAATGCTTCAAATCATTAGTTTAACATATTTTAGTTAATTTACCTTTTTTAACGTATTGAAGTTAAAGCCATGGTGGCATAACGACAGTACATTTGGAAGAATTGCGTAATCTTTTATTTAGGTATAAAGTCGATTTTGTTGTATATATGCATTAAGAAATCGATATCGAAATGCTTCAAATAACTGGTTTAACATATTTAAGTTAACAAACCTTCTTTAACTAACTGAAGTTAACATATAGCCATAACGGTATAACGGCAGTGCATTTGTAAGAATTCCGTAATCTTATATTTAGGTATAAAGTCGATTTTCTTGTATATACTCATTTAGCAATCGAAATCGAAATGCTTCAAATCATTAGTTTAACATATTTAAGATAATTAACCCTCTTAATCTTACTGAAGTCTACAAACGCCTTAACAGCATAACGGCAAAGCATTTAAAAGAATTACGTAATCTTATATTTCGGTATAAAGTCGCTTTTCTTGTATATACTCATTTAGCAATCGAAATCGAAATGCTTCAAATCATTAGTTTAACATACTTAAGTTAATTAACCCTCTTTATTTTATTGAAGTCTACAAACATCTTAACGGCATAACGGCAAAGCATTTAGAAGAATTACGTAATCTTATATTTAGGTATAAAGTCGATTTTCTTCTATATATTCATTTAGCAATCGATATAGAAATGCTTCAAATCAATAGTTTAACATATTTAAGTTAATTAACCCTCTTTATTTTACTGAAGTCTACAAACGTTTTAAAGGCATAACGGCAAAGCATTTAGAAGAATTACGTAATCTTATATTTAGGTATAAAGTCGATTTTCTTGTATATACTCATTTAGCAATCGATATCGAAATGCCTCAAATCATTAGTTTAACATATTTAAGTTAATTAACCTTCTTTAACATATTGAAGTTCATATAAAGTCATGGCGGCATAACGACAGTACATTTTGAAGAATTCCGTAATCTTATATTTAGGTGTCAAGTCGATTTTCTTGTATATATGCATTAAGCAATCGATATCGAAATGCTCCAAATAACTGGTTTAACATGTTTAAGTTAATAAACCTTCTTTAACTAACTGAAGTTAACATAAAGCCATGGCGGCATAACGGCAGTGCATGTAGAAGAATTCCGTTATCATATATTTGGGTATAAAGTCGATTTTCTTGTATATACACATTTAGCAATCGATATCGAAATGCCTCAAATCATTACTTTAATATATTTAAGTTAATTAACCCACTCTATCTTACTGAAGTCTACAAACGCCTTAACGGCATAACGGCAGTGCATGTAGAAGAATTCCGTTATCATATATTTAGGTATAAAGTCGATTTTCTTGTATAATATTTCTCTTAAGAGCT
>JAPZAG010003069.1:0-12514 GCA_027475135.1 Bactrocera correcta | reverse complement strand
ATTCTTAGAAAGTTTTTGAACGTTGCACTATTAGCCATCATCCTCATTTATCCTCAAATATGGCAATTATTAGTGCCAAACTCTGAAGAAAAACTTTCAGACTCTTAGGAAAAATATCAAGTTGGACTATACACACAATCATCTTAATAAGGTTTTCGGATAAGTTAAGTAAGTATCGTAGTCTATCTTACTGCTAACAGTATATAGATATTTTGAAGAAGTGTATGAAAAATTAAACCTCGTTGTATGCCATGAATACCACGTTTAATATTGACTTCTAAAGAGTGAAGGGAGTCTGGTTTATAGTTAAAGTCCAATTACTTCAGATAACCCCACAAAGAAAATCTTATCGTGTTAAATCACAATTTCTTGGAGGCCATTCCATGTCACAATTTCTTAAAATAATTCAATCTCAAATTTTTTTCACATTAATTCGGTTGTTGCCACATAGCACGTAACGCCGTCTTTTTGGAAACAGATGTTGGCAAGATGAACTATTTCCAATTGATGTCATCAGATTTATTTCGAAAGAAGTATGGAGCAATGATTCCACCAGACCAAAACCGACACCAAATTATCAATATAGGTAAATGTAATGGTTGTTCATGAATAATTTATGGGTTTCCTTGGTATCAGAGTCGAGAGTTTTGCTAATTTAATTTAATTAAAATAATTTACTTTGTTAAATTGTTATATCGATTATTTTGATGAAAAACAATTTGATTAATCTGTAAATGTACTGTGTCTGCGTATATCTTTTATAATGAAATTGCAAACATTATTGTATACAATACAAAAATACAGATCAAGACATATTAAAGATAGCCGAACCCATACTTAAAAATCATATAATCACTATTGGGAAACCTTATGTTTGTGTATAGTTCCAAATATATGTATATAGGTGAAAACTCAGCTCTTATACTAAACAAATTCTTCTCTATATATAAATACGCCAGTATTTCATCACATTAAGGAATCGCCTACATAAGCGCCTATAACTCGCTCAGAACCGGAAGCAATTTATAGCCGAAATACACGCACGCAAGCCAGTGAGATACAACCGAAACCAGTAGCATTTGCATGAACCCCAAAAAAACACATACACATTCTAACAAACTGTACAAAGTTTAAGGGAGGGGTAAGGTTTTAAAAAATTTTGTTTTGTATTGTTTTTTCTAAACGACCAATATGTCCAGAATATTGTGTACAAATTTTGAGTCAATTATAGTCGAACTAACGGAGTAACAGCGTTTTAAACGACCGGTCGTCGTGTCAAAAATCGTGCTTTTTGCTTCCAAATGCTGCAAAAATAGATTTTTTTTAAATAGGGAAATACATCACCTTTAAAATGCATATAAATTGTTTTTGTTTCAAATGATCCGGTAACGAGTTATAATGTTCACCGCTAAACCACTTTTTTTCAGAGCTTCTGGAGATTCACCGTTACAGTCTTATTTATTAATATTTTTCATTGAAAATTTTCTTTAATATACTTCAAAAGTTGTACAATCATATGTCATTAAATTTAATAAAAGTATATGTGGCTACAAAAAAAAACAGAAACATATACTTGTTTTGCCTTTAAAAGAGCTGTTAGTCCGCCAATAAAGAAGCAACATCGTTTTGCATGGGCAGCTTAATTGTTTCTACCATTCATTATTCGTAAATAAGCAATGCAATGCAATTCAAGCCTTTATTTATATCTTTGTTTATTTACTATTGCTTGTCATCATGGCGCCATTCAAATAAAAAACAAGAAATAATTTTGCTTGCTTGAGAAAGTAAGTAAGTAAATGTTGATTTAGTTGCCTTACTGTATTATAGACCTTTGTTATATATGAAACGTACGAGTTAAACTTAAATTAGGTAATTGTGAAGTAATTGCTGTTAATTTTTTGGCTGTCTGCATTAAAAATTATATTAACGATTACAGAAAAAACCCATATCATTCTAGGTAAATCTAAGCAATAAAGAGAAACATATCCTTACTTCTAGCGCTTCTTACTATTTGTAAATATCTATACATTTTCCTGAAACCAAGTCTGTAAGAAGCTTTTTTTGTCATATATAACGCAAATATATAACGCAAAAATATTGATTTTTCGTATCCCTACCTCTTTTAAAACATATGGCAGATCCATCGTTACGCAGTACGCTCGTTAGCTCCCGACATCTGTGCCGCAAGAAAAGCATTAGCACATTCGCATATCTACATTATAGATATTTTTTTCACGTTCCATTTGTTTAAATTATAATATTTTAAATAATTTTTTGTTAGACAATTAAAATTTTTCATGTGTTTTTTACGCTAAAAAAAGGCAAAAAAGGATGAGACACAACGCGGAAAATATTCATCTTTAATAATTTGAAAAAAAATTCTTGTTCATTCATACCATTGCAAACGTATTGAATTTTTTGTCCCCCTACTGCTCTGAAAGCGTATAGCACATCCACCGTTGCGCAATGCGCTTATGCTTTTCTTACGGCACAGATGCCGGGAGCATACTTTTTACTCAAATTACACCTTGCAAAGCAATAACGAGAAATATTAATTACAATTAAAATTAAGCCTAAAAATTTAATCCGTGACTTAATCTCATACTTTTCAAAATTTTGTTCAACCACTAGATACACATAAGCAGTGTAATGTCGTTTCCCTCAAGTACATCTTAAATTATAAGTCCAGCTTAAGCATTTATTTTGGAGAACAATACTATTGGCCTCACTTTTAGCCGTAACTTACTTTGTTATATTTTTTCCAAGAAAAATAACCTATAGATCTATATGTACATACATATATATTTACTTCACATGACCACTTTTATCCATTAGCTAAGTGAACACACATCAGTGGTTGAAGTATGCCGCAACACTAAAACTAATCCAAAAAACACGCGAAAGACTCTAAAACAATCAACAGACTAAGGTGTTGAGCCGCAATGAAAATATGAAGGTGAAAATGTAAAGAATACTAGTGTGAAAGTGAGGAGTGAATTAGAAGTGATGTGGAATATTGTGCTGACCTTAATTTCCCAAAGGGTTCTGACCCATGGTCGACTTTTGGGCTGTGGAGGTGAGTCTAGTTGTTTTGCCCAACGGTTTTTGTTCAGTGGGATGACGTACAAGCTAGGGCAGACTTTCGAGTTGCATTGGGCACATATTGAGATCAGAATTGGCAGCAATGAAATTGCACGGACGGCCCACATTACATATGGCCAGCTGAATGGTAGATAGCTTTGTTTACATATTGACGTTGAACATTAGCAGAAAATCGATTTCAAGTTCTGTTATATAGAATAAGTAGAAAAATGGGTTAATATATGTACTTGAATTATCTGATTCATGATACTACAAAAAAGCGTTTTATTGCTTTTTAGCTCAAATGGAGCGTTACTTACATAAAATTATTGAATTGAGTTTTGTTTTAATACTAACAGATTTATTGTTTCTTGGCCATAAAGATTACTGCACTTTTTAAAGCCTTGCTTAGTTGTCATTATGTTTGTTTATTGCATATGCATAAAGAAGTAAAAAAAAATATTTATACTTTTATGAATTTCTGTCACAAAGTATGGAAAATTTCCATGGGTCTTTTGTAGCATACATTTACACAAAATCGTAGTTTATATCCATATACCTGAATACATGTTTATATACAGCAAAACTGGAGTAAATGCATTACGCCTTTATTAAGTTTACCGGTATTCATTTTTGCAGCAAGTGGTCGACCAGCTCTTTGATGTGCCCTTATTACTTCATACTGACATACCTTCGACATGGTCATGCTTAGTGTGCATGAACACTCCAGTAGCGGCAGTAGTCAGGCCATTCTTACAGGTAGTAGGTCAACTAGTTTATTGCTTATATTATACTTATAGAGAGGTAGCCATATACATACATATGTCTAAGCATTTTAGTAATTATGCACTTTTTCACCCAAGTAGCTTTATAAATGTTGATACCGTAATGTTTATGAAGCATACTTCAGGGTTAGTAGATTACGTGTAATACAGTTGCGGGATTAGATAAAGAAATTTGACATTAATTGTCCTTTCCTCGTCCTAATCTCGTTATATTTATATTTCATAATTTAAAATACAACTAAATGAATAGATAAGGCAAGAGGAGGTGAAATGTGAAGCGATCATGCAAATCTAATATATGAGTTTGCTTATAG
Organism: Bactrocera correcta; assembly: GCA_027475135.1. Classification (NCBI taxonomy): domain Eukaryota; kingdom Metazoa; phylum Arthropoda; class Insecta; order Diptera; family Tephritidae; genus Bactrocera; species Bactrocera correcta. Next base: position 8,334 of record JAPZAG010003069.1, on the reverse strand, counting down.
AAAAAGAAGTGAATTCCAGTGCGGTTGAAAATATTAATTTCACTTTGAAGTATCCATGGATACTGTTCTTTTATACATTTTCAATTCTTCGCAAATTAATTAAAATTCAATTTCATACCAATATTTTTGATCAAATGAAATGACAAATTTTTCATTAACCTATTGAGTTACATTTTATTTTGCAAGCATTAATGATTTACTTGATAAAATAATATAGCAGCCATATAAGTGATACTTATACTTATACTTATACTTATACTTATACTTATACTTATACTTATACTTATACTTATACTTATACTTATACTTATACTTATACTTATACTTATACTTATACTTATACTTATACTTATACTTATACTTATACTTATACTTATACTTATACTTATACTTATACTTATACTGATCTAGTTACAGTTTAAAAAAAAACATCTATTCAGCCTACCTGCGGTTGAGCTACATTCAAATAAATCCTGCTGTCACTTTAAACGAATCAAGTTCGTTTTCGGTCATAAAATTTGTTTTTAGATTACCAGTCAAAATTGCGATTAAAAATTTATGCTACCAGCAATTCGTTTTTTTTTTTTTTTCAAAAATAAAATAAAAATGTTTTAAAAATTAACTTTTGATTAAAACTCAAAACTACATTTGACATGTTTTGATCAATTTATTTGATGACTAGTACCATATTTTGTGGTAAGTGATTTTTTTTTTTTTAATTTTCCAATGTTATCGCAATCAAAAGTACATACTAAAATTTCTATGTAGACATATAATATATATAATGGGATGTCAAAAAAGTCTTGCGGTATTTTTGTTGAATCAATTCGTGTGGCACCCATACATCGAGCTTCTTAATGACAACAAGCTTCTTCAAATGGTTTATAACGGTTTGATGACTACTATGCCGGTCTCTTTCGACCAATCCTCTTCGACCACCTCCTGCACGAAAACGTTGAAACCATCGTTGTGCGGTGGAAATGGAAACTGTATCGGGTCCATAAACTGCACAAATTTTATTGGCGGCTTGAGGTGCATTTTTGCCTTTATCGTAGTAGTACTGTAAAATATTCCGTATTTTCTCTTTATTTTGCTCCATGTTTGCGACGCTATAACTCACGAACGACTTAAAAGAAATGACAATCAATCAAAAGTGTTAGCGCGTGAAATATGCTTTATAAAAAGGTATAGCATGACCCGATGCGACGAATAAAACTAGAACTACGCGCTTTCAGCGCCAACTGGCGAAAATACCGCAAGACTTTTTGACAACCTATTATAAATACACTAGAAGGATACAACTTTTATTTGGTTCCCTAACCGTTGTGTTTTTCCAACTAACTGTAATTTGTATAAAAGTGGTTGACTAATACATGTCACAGGAATACTTATTGTTATTTTTGCCATTCGCATGTTATTGTTGAATGGTAAAAGTAAATTTTTATACTTTTATTGGGTAAAACTATATTTAAAAAACATTAGAGAGTTTTAGTTTAACGTATGCCTTGATATATTGTATTTCTATATGTGTATGTGTGTGTAATAACTCATGTGCATATACTAATACATTTTAAATAGTAAGCGGTGCAGATCCTCTTCAATTGATAGTTAATTCAAAGGGCAAACACGAAATAAATCGTTGCACTCATATGTATACGTACATATATACTTCATGGTAAGTAAATGTCACTTCAGGGGGTGCATTAAACCAGCGATTGAGGACAAGTGCTTTAAAACTTGTGTTTCATCTAAATTTACTGTGTTTAATCCGTTTTTTACCTTTTGGGTACATTCTTGAGGAAAATTGAAATTTTATTGGTTAATTAGGCATCCGACACTATGAGCTAACCCAACGTAAGCCTCCCTATTCAAAAACTCTATTTTATTATTATGTGAGAGCATACGAAGATAAACATTGAGTTTCATTAAGGCATCTCAGATACCATATTCAATATATACGGAGTATATATTGGTGTGAAGGGTTTTAATTCGAAATCAGAAGATAATCCCTTTCGAATTCAGAAGATAATCCTCGAATGGTTAAAGCAGTTATATACAGTTAGAGATCCAAAAAAAAACCTGAAAATGGGAGATTCTCAAAAAAAATCCATTTTTGACATTTTGACCAAAATTTCGAGCTTAAATTGTTTATAAAAAAATATTAATTACTAAAAATATATATTTAAATAACTTGTGTTATATTTAAATAACTTGTGTTATTTGAGACTAGCGGTTTAGCAGTTTTCGAGTAATGTTGGTCACCGACTTTGAAAACACCGTTTTGAGAAAAACGCGTTTAAAATTTGGAATGCACTTAAAAGCACTCTGAAAAACCTTTCCAAAGTTGAGTGTAACATCGAAAATATTCACCGGACCAATATAAAATTCTGTGTGTATTTTTCAATATATGTGCATTAAGAAAATAAAATAACAAAATTTTTTTGAAAAATTCTAACTGTATATAATCACTTAAAGGGATATGTAAATTAAATCATAGAATGGGCGCGGTAATGCCAAGTTGTAAAAATTGTTTCAACTATAGATGCTTCCTCTAATGTAATCCGTTGTACTAAATAACAGTTTTGTACCTTCTTATAGAGCATCTTTATAGAACCTTATAAGTTTTCGATTATTGGCGTTTTGTGGGCGCTTAACTGCTTGGATACCAAGAAACATATGCGCCAAGTTTCATAAAGGGGTCAGTAGGGTAATCTGGCCTGTTTTTTTTAACTTTTTTTCATAGATAATTTATTCTACAGTAGAACTTTTTTCACATATCATGAGGTATATTGTGGTGTATATAAAAATATTTTTTCGGAATTTTTTGATGACGTCTGTCGTATAAATGGCTGGGTGAATGAGGTGCGTTTTTTCATTAGTGGACACGATTTCTCAAGTTTGGATCATCTGAAACACAAAAGCCCAATTTATTCTTGAAAAGTACGTGAATGGTTATCATCCCTAATAGAATCATAAAAAACGTTGATAAATATAAAAGCAATTAACGTTTTTTTGTTTTTTTTTTTTAATTTTCCCCATGCTTTTTTACATAAATTTTGTCATAACATTTACTGTAATAGGTGTGCACTCCGAGCGTTCCGAACGTCGAGCGGTATAATTATTTTTGGGCCTTTTTCGAAACCCTCTAATGGTGAAGTGGGTTTCTACATTAATTCTAAGGGTATAAGGGAATGCAAAACAGAAATGGCAAAACAAAAAAAAAATTTTAAATTACCTACTGATCCCTTAAGCTTTCTCAATTTTTACTGAAGTTATCTCTCGGAAAAATGGACAGAGTGACAAATAGACGGACGGACGGAAAGACAGTAAGTCACTCGAAATTTATATATCTAACTCGATTGGCTTTATATGATACAACTATTGGGTGAACAAAGCAATGTAGCTATCAGTTGCAAGAATATAAAAATCGACCCGCTCTAATAATATGTACTATATTTTGCTGCACTCCTATAATGTACTTGGCGCAGATAATAAATGTAACTTTGGGAAGTGCATTTATATCAAAGATTGTGGACAAGTGTAAGGTTATAAGTTTTGCTTCCACCACGTTTGTACTCTTACTGATCAACTAATACTTAAAGGTACGAGTATATTCGTATGTCTGGACATACTTGAACGGCTCTCAGTTTTTTTCATTAGCACAAATATATTGACTGAAGGGTGAAAAAGTCGAATGTCTTACTGCTTGGTTGTACTATAAAAGTATAAAATTTTTTCCCCTAAAGGCATTGTTTGTTGTCTTAAGCATTTGTTTCACTTATTGATATCTTTAATTTTTGTTTTGCATACTTTTATGCGGAAATTAAAATTTTAGTGCTCACTCTGCATATGACTTATCCTGACGTAGATATATTTATTTACCAAGCCTTTATGAATATAAAGACGCTTTAAAGAATTATCGTACCAGCAGCAGATACTTTTTTATACCCTGAACGGGGTATATTGAGTTTGTCACGAAGTTTGTAACACCCAGAAGGAAACGTCGGACACCCTAAAAATATATATATAAATGATCAGTATGTTGAGCTGCGTCGATTTAACCATGTCCGTCTGTCTGTCTGTCTGTCCGTCTCTATATATATGAACTAGCCCTTCAGCTTTTAAGATATCGTTTTGAAATTTTGCAAACGCCATTTTCTCTTCATGAAGCTGCTAATTTGTCGGAACCGGAATCAAGTTCTTGCATGGAAAACTTTCGCATTTGACGTGGTATCTTCACGAAATTCGGTATGAGTTATTTTTCATAGAAATAATGTAATATCGGAAGAAATTGTTTAGATCAGCTCTCTATAGCATATAGCTGCCATAAAAACCGAACGATCGGAATTAAGAGCTTGTGATAATTCGGGTGGTGGAGTACGGTGCTCGCTCGTTCCAAAAATGTGGTTTGCCGTGGGAAAACGGTCGGCGCAAATGATTCCACAAATATTAAATAAAAACAAAAGGTTTCATGTAATATATATAAACTTAATATGACAAATTGGAAACATACTTACCACGTCTGTATCGCAACGTTGTCGCAAAAGAAGAGAGGGCACAACTTTTTAGTTAGAGTTTAGTTGCGCGCGAATTAAAATTTCGAAAAAGAGATTTCTTTGCCGACACAGACGTGGCAAAAGAAATTGGGCGGGGGCGGCGTCAACAGCTTGTATGGAAAACTTTCGCATTTGACGTGGTATCTTTACGAAATTTGGCATGGATTACTGCTTAAGGTAATAACATAATCTCCGAAAGAATTGTTCGGATTGGATTACTATAGAATATAGCTTCCATACAAACTGAACACATAGTTACTAAAGGAAATGAACCTGTGAAGGGTATATTAGCTTCGGTGCAGCCTAAGTTAATGGTTTTTCTTGTTTAATTCCTACATTTGTATATATACGGTTTTGCTTCTTGTTGTTATAAATACAACGATTATAAGTGTTGTGCTCTTTTCTATTCTCTTGTGCTTGTATATTTTAAATACTGGGTTAAACCAAGTCAAGTGGTCCATACAAATTTCGTAAAATCACCGTTTTGAAAATTAGCAGTTCATAAGGACGGGGACTAGACGCATACCCGGTGATATAAATATTTCGTCAAAAATTTTGTTTTTGTTAAAGTTATTGGAGTTATGGCATCTTGACACATTTTGACTTCTGTATGCTACCAATATGAAGTGCACTGTATTTATTTTTGTAACAGGTAGGAAAAAATTTTGTTTTTCTTTTTAATTCCAGCTCTCTGATCCTGTTCATCTACATATAAAAACATGTCACTAAATATTGTGTTTCGTACGGTTCAACAAATAATTGGACTTGTTAAACCTATAAAAATTCATAAATTATGCGTTATCAGATTGATAAGAATTAAAATGTGTAATATTGAAGAAAATTCCCGAAGGGTATTTTTTATTGCAGACCCTCTTCCTCCCCACATCATACTCATCATAACTAAAGCATTAACAAATAGTAAGTTTTAGTAAGCCAATAACAGCAATAAGCGAAATTATGAGAAACCGAATAAGTATGTAATGAGAACCTTTTAATAGAGAATGGAGGAAATACATATAAACTTCAAGTAAACTATCTGATGGTAAAAAATACAAGTTGCAACAAATATGGAAGGGTTAAGTTCGGGTCTAACTAAACATATTATACACCTGCAACTTGCAAAGATTGAAGCCAGGGAAGTACCTTCAGGTATATAAGGCTTTTGAGTTATATGGGGCATAGAGCGTATTTTCATCGGATTTTATTATTTTATAGCACAACTATGCAGCGTTGTCAGAACAACATGATCTCTTAATTGAAGGGGAGTATTCTCCTGATTTAACCCATATATTGTACAGAAACTACTACTATCAGAAATTCTTTCTGAAGTTCAATTATATATCTAACACAGTGACCAATATTTTCGGTAAAAAGTCATCAATAAGCACTGGGGTCCAAATATTTGATATAATGGGACTTGAACAGATTGTTTTGGATTTGGACAATTTTTGATCTTAAGGCGGTATACTTTAAATGCATTATTTGTGCAAAGTTTTATCACGCCCATCTAGGAAAATGAATATCAAGTTTCATCAAGATATCTCAATTTTTGACTGATGTTACAGCTTGCATGGACAGACGTTCGGGCAGATAGGCACTCTCCCAGATTTCAACTCGTTTCATCATCATAATCACTTTTATATAGTATACGTAGGCTGCTATATATATTTCTGGCCTAGGCAACACTAAGTGTTGTCAGGTGCAATCTGACATTTCCATTGGAAAGTTTGACATTTTTTAGCATAACATCAGAACGTTTTGTCATTTAATCGTGAATTATTCTATTTACAGGGAATTAAAAAATTCATCTCGGCCAAAAAATCGAATAAAGTCATGAACATTTTTGTGCGATCATTTTTCACAACTTTCAACGTGGATTATCACGAGTGCAGTTAGAGTGCATCGATGAACTAAAATCTTTGTATGGCTATGAAGCACCATCTTATATATACTATGAAGCACTGTGAAAAACTGGTACAACGAATTCAACCGTGGCCGACGCTCGCTCAAAGACGAATTCCATGAAGGTCGTCCAAAAACAGCTGTTGTGCCAGAAAACATCGATGTCGTACGTGAACTGATAATGCAAGACCGTCACGTAACATACCTTCAGATAGAGGCATGCCTATGCATTTCTTCAACCAGCATACGTTCGATATTGCATGAACACCTGGCCGTAAAAAAGGTTTGTTCTCGTTAGATCCCGCACAATTTGACAATCGCTCAAAAAAAGGTTCGTGTGGATTGGTGTAAAGAAATGCCGAAAAAATACGATCGCGCTGCTTCAAAGACGTTTATAAGATCGTCACAGGTAATTAATCATGGATCTATGCGTATGAGCCCGAAACAAAACAGCAATCGACCGTGTGGGTCTTCCAAGACGAGCCAAATCTAACGAAAGTTGTTCGTGGAAGAAGCACTTCGAAGCAAATGGTCGCCTGTTTCTTCGGCAAAACTGGTCATGTGGCTACTGTTCCACTTGAGCAACGTGGGACGGTCAATTCTGACTGGTACACCACCATTTGTTTGCCTGAAGTCTTCGGATAAATTCGAAAAACGAACAAGAGAAGACGACGCCTTTTTGACCGGCCAAAACGTCGAATTGATGGTTCATCCGCCGTACAGCCCTGACTTGGCACCCAATGACATCTATTTATTCCCACACATCAAGAAAATAATGCGTGGTCAACGATTTTCAGAAGATGCTATTGAAGCATTCAAAAACCATGTTTTAGAGGTGTCTCAATCGGAGTGGAAAAAGTGCTTCGAAAATTGGTTTGAGCGCATGCAAAAGTGTATAAATCTTGATGGAGAATATTTTGAAAAACAATAAAACCATTTTCGTTGATAAATATTCCTATTTTCATTATTAGGCCAGAAATATATATAGCAGCCCTCGTATGTACATAAACCCAAATCTGCATGATGCAAACAATCTTTATGTGAACAAATCTATTTTAGCAACATCTTGCAAGAGTGCAAGAGTGCAATAATATAGCCATGTAAGTTTAAGAGGTTAGTAAACAGGATGCATAAACACTTTATCTGTTAGCCGATTCTCAGCAATGTGTTGTATTTAATAACCGACTCCGTCTTGTCGCCTTTTCTTTGTGGAACCGAAAAATCTTAACATAAGAAATATTTGCTCTAAACAAATCGGCGTGGAAGACTCTGTTTATCTAATAATGCCAAAATTTTTTTTACAAATTTATTATTATTAAGTTATTCCTCCATTCCTGTGGAATAGGTATTAAAATTTTTATCAAGGTTCCAGTTGAAGATACATTACAACCGGTCTGCCTCTCCATTAATACTAGTTAAGCAATTCAGTATCTATAATATTATTAAAGACATTTTGCCAGACAAGAAGGAATCGGAATAGATGCGAATAGAAGGGTAACCGCGCTTTGTTGATGTGTTAATTCTTTGGTCACGAGAGTTTTTTTGCCTCTCAATATTTCCGTTTGATTTCTTTTGGTACCTACTTCTTCTTCCTTTGTTTTTCACTTAAAAGCCGTATTTAACTTCAACACGTACAGCAACTTAATTTACTCAAAATGAATAAAAAACAGGTGAATTTCTTCGCTAAATATCAGATGGAATCTTTAGTATTCAAATACCGTAAAATAATCAGTAGAATAGGGATTTCAACTTGGGCAAACTTAAGAAGCGTGGCGTAGAAGAAAACTTAAAGAACAAGAAATATACAATTGATTACTCTTTTTCGGTCGCGTCATATGAAAATCTTCGCGAAATTTCAATTGCGAAATGAAGATCA
>JAPZAG010003068.1:0-12537 GCA_027475135.1 Bactrocera correcta | reverse complement strand
GCTTTTGAGCTTCTTAAATTTGTTTTTTGACTGTGGGAAGTTACTACCGCAATAATTCATAGACTTTTGAGGGGCGTCAGCGTGCAATCGCGGCTTTACTTCAGTATTTTCGCTTTAATTTAATAACCCTTCAGCAAACACTGCATGTGTCCAAAGCAGGCAGTGTCCTAATTTTGATAGAAATAAGGGCGTAATTTACACATAAAAACAACAGGTGTTGCAAAAATGAAAGCTGCGAGTTTATAAAACATTTCCATTCATAAGCCAAATTAATTGCAAGAGGTCGGCTTTGGTAAATGAATATTATATAAAACTGGAAAGTAGCGAGTACGAGTAAAGGTGATAAAGGACTAGTTCCTTCCGCTCCCGTACTAGATATCATATTAAGTTATATTATTACGAATGCTGAACGGGTAGCCTAATTTTTAGTACCAATTTACATTTAAAGTCAACTTAAACACAAATTGACACATTGAATACAAACCGATAGAATTCATAGCCGCTACCAAAAAGGAAACAATATAGTTTCGTATTAAGGGGGTATTCTACTCTAGAATTTTGAAAAATTCGATTTTTTTCATATATTTAAAGTTTAGACCCTTAAGAACATATCCTCAAACGGATTTTTAAAAATTAAGATTATTTGAAGAGCTACAGTTACTTTAGTGGCGCAGTACCTAGCCCGCTTCGTCCGGACTCACTTTTTTAAACGCATTTTTCTCGAAACTACTTTTTTCCACACGATACCGGAATTACCTCAAGTTCTATATAACCGACTTACTTTAAATTTTGTGTGAACCTTCCTTATATAATCCATTATTGTTCCTACCAGCATTGTGTCAAAATTTTTGTTTCTGTTATTTTATAAAAATTTGATTTTGATTTTTATTTTCAGGCAGTTGCCATTTTTCAAAAAAACTTTTTTTCGTGTTCCCTGAGGTAGGGACTATAACAGCATCCTTACTGATTAAGAATTTCTTTTGAATTTTTTTTCAGACCACCAGGAGAGTTAGGATCAATGTCACCTGGATGCGCCATTTTTTACACCAGTTTCTCCCCTCCACTTTAATTATTTTAATTTTTAATATTTTTTTTTAAATTTTTTTCTGTATTCTTAAGATATCAATAAAACACCATAAAAAAATTGATTGCAAAAATATTTTTCGGTTTTTTTTTAAATAAAATTCAAAAAACTGCCCAAAATTTGATTTTTAGACTAGAATACCCCCTTAATACTGTACATGTGAGACGTATAATGAGAATATACCTATAATAATAAAATTTCATTTCAAATAGGTTTAAAGAGGCATGATAAAAAAAGATTCCTGATATTAATAACGCTTAGCTCTCCAAACCAATTAAATCGGCACTAATTTAAAAATATTCAAAACAGATAATTCTTAGTCTTATCGAACTGATGTTCTATAATAATTCGATATTCAATTCGGAATCATGTCTATAAGTTATCACTCAGTGTTGGGTTTGAAACTTGCTTGTTTGACTGTTTAGATCCATAAATATCAGAAGCTTCTCAATTTTTTAGAAAACCATTTATTCATTTCTGAGAGGTGACATTTAATAAATTATTTGAATATATATATATATATATATATATATATATATATATATATATATATATATATCTGAAACTATTATGTATAAATATTTTTGAAAATGTTTAATAACAATTTGAATCAAATTGAAATAACATAAAAAAAATTATACGAATAATTATTAATATAAATGTTATATTTTAAATCAATTCTTATTGCACTTTCAATCGTTACCTAAAACTTATTGAAATCTGTTAACCTAGTAAATAGTATAAAGTTTTGCGACACATTTTATTAATGTGAATTGAAATTTTACGTTACTTTACTGTTATTAATTTCCAATTTTTTACAATTCACCAAATTAAAATTGATCAATTTAAAATGAAGTTTGACATTTTTGGTATCGATGAGTAGCCAAAAAGAAAACTTTGACCGAAGAGCTTGTCTGTTAATACAAAATGTCGAGGTTTGTGATAATGGTGGCAGCAATATTAGCTATGATCCATCCCAGTTAGCTCAGAACATTTATTGATTATTGAATTAAATTATTGTGAATATAAGGGCATAAGTTAGGCAAATAAAGAAAATTGGGGTAGTATTATCTATCTATTCGTCGCAATTAATTAAATACTAATACTGCAAAATAAGATCTAATAATCTTAAGGGATATGTGTCTTTATGACAATGAAAATAAAAAGGTTTATTGTTTTCATTTACACATAAATATGTACCATACCCCTTTGCAACAAAATTGTTGTCTACTTCGAACCGCTAAATTGAGCATAAAATACATTTTGGTATAAGTATTAAATTTTCTGCTTTAAATTTTTTAACTTGCATTCAGAAAAAGCAACGAATCTGCAAAGAAAACCAAGTTCACAGTTCAGAGCTTCGTAATCAAACTTCGCTGCATTTCTTTTCGTTTTTCCGCCTGGGTGATGCGGCCTGTTGCATTTGATGTTAGCTCTCCCCAATTGTTAAACTAAATTCAGGGCGGAGCGATGTAAAAAGTTAGTCCTACAGTTTTTACCCTATTCTGCGATAGCTGCACAAAGATTCGTTGCTAGTGTTTGAATACCGGGGCGTATACGTAACATTCAATGATGACTGCCAAGAAAGTTTTACATCAAAATTGCAACATTTTATAAAGATTTTTTTGTCCAAATGCTAGAAGAAAGATGCTACAATTATAAAATTTAAAATTTAAGTTGAAGTAATCAGTTTTGTTATTATACGGCATTTTACATATGTATATATTGATTTCTCCCTATAAATTCGCTTTGTATTTCAAAAATCTTTACATAAAATAGTAAACAAACTATCACTTATCATTTATAAAATACAAAATGCCGTTTTTGTCATTACGAAAATTAAAATATACCATGTATCATTCTTTAGTTTCACAATCAAACCAAATTGCATTAAAGTTAATCTCGTGATCATTGCCTTCTTTAATACATCGGTATTCCATGTCGTATACGCAACTTTTAATTGGCACACTGCAGTAATGATTTAAATCTTCACACATATGAAATATTCTGTACACCAATCACTGATATTACAAGGTGCGTTCCAAAGTAAACAGGACTTAAGAAAACAGAACAATTGTTTTTTTTTGTTTTTTGCAAAATCAATTAATTTATTTAAAATAGTCTCCTTCTGCTTCCATACAGCTTTTTGCATGGTTCAAAAGCATGGCATACGAGTGTTTTAGCTCGTTGGCCGATATGGCCGTCAGTATGCCGGTGCAAGCCTTTTGAATAGCCCCCACGTCCGCATAATGCTTTCCTTTCATGAGAAAATACACTTTTTGGAATAGGAAAAAGTCGCACGGTGCCATATCGAGTGAATACGTGGAGTGGTTAACGGTTAAAATGTGATTTTTGGTCAAATAATCGGTCACAAGCACACACCTTTCGTAAGCCCAAATGTTAGATCAAAATGCAACAAATCGATGTTTTAGAGATGTTTAATTCCTTTCCATGAATTTCAATGATGATTTTGGCTGACTTTTGATAAATTCGCACACCGTTTCGATGGAACTTCCGGTGATCACGGATTTTGATTGACACAAGTTGATAGTCATTTATGTTCTCACGACCACTTTGAAAACGTTCAAACCAATCTTGCACTCTGCTACCGGGTAGGCAATCATCGCCATAAACTTGACTCAGCAATTGAAACGTTTCGGTAAGAGTTTTACTAATTTTAAAACAAAACTTAATGTTGGCTCTTTGTTCGAAGCTCATTTTCGCACCGATAACACAAACATACTGTCACTTAAGGGGCTATACCAGTGAGACGCATGAAAAATTAGGCGAATTTCGTGAATTTTTTTAAGAGAAAGTACGCCATCGAACATTTTGAACTTTGTTGAACGTATCAAAGTATATTTTCAGCTATATTTTATGATTTTTTTTTTTTCAAAAATGTTAAAAAGTAGCGGAGTTATGGGCCAAAAAAAGTGCCCCAACTGCTGGAATGATTCCGGCCGAATGTGTAACCTAAACAAAAAAGTTTTAAAAGTGTATTCAACTAAAAGATGGTTTCTATACAAGGACTTATGATCTTTGAAAAATATCAAAAATTTACGAAATGGCGTCATTTTGAAAAAAAAATTCGTTTTTTAGGACAAAAAATGGTCGTTTTTTTAAGGCGAAATTGATAATTTTCAACCAATCAAAAAGATCGTCATTATATAACAAATGTATCCAAAAATACTCAGTTTTAGTTTGAATGCGATCGGTTAGTTTCTCGTTGAATTATGGTGTCAGCAATTTTGAACAATGTCGTTTCGAGAAAAACGCGTTTAAGTTTCACTTATATGTTTGCACCTCCGAGCGGTCACTATTTAGAACGTTGCCATCCAAAAACTATTCAATATACTACTTTTCCGATTTCACAGGATATTTATGGCAACATAAACTATCGAAAAAGCAAGTAAAAAAATTTTTTTTTTTTTAAGTGTCACACTGGTTTAGCCCCTTAAAACGCAATAAAATCACTTCCAATTAATGAAACATCATGAAATTTTCACTGGACAATCGACAAAGATAGTAGATTCTAACGCACTAGTCAAAGTCAAAAGTTCAAAAGGTTTACTTTGGAACGCAACTTGTAGTAAATACGCATAGAAAACTTAGATTACAGTAGTGCAATCTTTCATACAAAGCAAAAGAGCAAACAAAACACTTAATTTCTATATGAACCCCAAATTCAAAATACTTTATTGCATAATATTATAAACAAAATTCTGGCAGATAATTGGTCAACGAAAGAAAGAACACCTATGTCAATGTACTCCTTTTGCCACAAGGCAAATATGCATTACAGTCGTAAGTCGGATGTACAATGAAGCAATCAGTGAACAGATCAATCAAAATTACAGTTTAGCTAGAAGACGACTGTGTGGTCAGTTACTACCTGTTTTAATGAATCGCCTTTTTTATTTCCGACAAATGAGGAATAACATGGAGTTCAAAAAAAGTCATTATATTATATATACTTATTAAAAGATACTAATTTTTAATTATTTTTTTTCTAAATAAGATATTTGCCTGCACAAATTTTAAATGAAATGTTACATGTTTTTCTGAAAACCTCCACCAGGTTATTAACATAATCGCGTAGAAAATGCCTCGTTCATATGAGTATCAACACATCTTGTTCTATATTTTTAATTTGTATAAATTTCCATACAAATATAGGAAAGCCCGTCAGATGAAAGATTAGGATTATCAGCGTTCCTCTTAGATGTAAAAAAGCAGAACATTTAAAATGGAAGGAAAACGAAGAGATTTTCAGATTTTACAAACCAAGCAAGCTTAATAGGATATGACAAAGCAAACGGAGCAAAAGAACAACTTTTCCGTTTGCATTGGGCAAAGAAATAAATCAGATGTAAAAGTACTATACAAATATGATACACCTGAATTGTTCACAAGCAGATGATACGTACGTACATTTTGAAACATTTGCATTTAACTATGTAGCCATGCTTATTTATTTGTAATGCGCATTAATTTAAAATTAATCAATATGTGTAAAAGCGTATACACAATATTGTTTATGATAATCTCACAAATAATCATATGATTACTATTAGGAGATAATTTTATTATGTTTTTATTTTAACTTCTTACATCTCCCTACCATGAATATAAATGTATATGAGTATATGACTGCAGGTAAGTATTCATAGTATCACTTAATGAATAGCAGTGGAAGTTAATTTATTGGCGGAACGCATATGTTCACAGTATCTTTACTAAATATAGAGTAATCTATATTTCTGGAGCAGAAGTCCTTATTTCGTTAGCGCTTCTTTAAAGTGCGCATAGTCCTTATAAGCTTGAGTGCCTATAAGACAACTACTTGATATACTGACTTCAAGTACAAATTCAATAAATTGTAAGTGAACGCTTTTGGACACCTTAAGATTTTATTCTATTATATAAGTAAAGATGCGTTTGTTACACGTTGATTTAAAATACATAAAATGCGGCAGGTACGCAAGCGTAAATAACGATTACTCACAAGTTTAATTAATCAGTCAGCTGCGAAAAAATCTTCGATAAAAACGTGAAAAACTCAAATATGATAAGTATTTAAAGGGCACCGTAAACTATTTCGAAAAACGTAGGTTTACATAATGACGTAAATTATAACAATTAAATATTATTTACGGGTTCATTACTTTTAATGCAGTTGGCTGCAAGGGTAAAAAGTATTTAAAGAATATAAAGGATTATCAACGGGTTTGCTAGTGTGTATGTACTTACTCTGGGCCAGAAAACTCGGTCTACGTCGTGTTCAAGCTTATTCAAACTGAAATTATACAAAGCGATATTATGGAAAGTGAGCCTTTGAAGGAGAGTGCCATATGCTTCGTTCCACCTCGTTTCCTGCTGGTACAAAATTACTTCTTTTTTAACAGTTTAGTTGTTTTAAAAATAGCGTCACAAGCAATAATAAAATTTTGAAAATATTACTTCCTCATGTATAAAATTTCTTTTTAGCATCCCCGTAGTAAATAATTTTTTACCTAAATTTTTCTAAATTTCTTCAAAACTTTGTTGAGCTCAATTCTCAATAATGAATCAATATAATTTCTGTACTTTAAATTAATTAAAGCTATCATGATAGCACACACATGGTTCAATTTATTTTATCCCTATTACTACAGCTTTTATATTTAATTTTTTTAGGTGTTTAGTCGTAAGCAAAAGAGCTATACTTGCATTCAACTTTCAATTTGGAGCTTTCGCAATAGCGAATTACAGACTTTAAATTAGGCAATGCATGAATATGTACCACCTTATACCATGTTCAGACCGACACTTAATCAGACGATTTCAACTGTTGAGTAGTTGATTCTACTGATCTTATAAATTTAACAAGATTTCGCCATACAAAAATGACACTTCAAAACCACTTCATCGAAGTGATTTGAAACTGATCCATTCTAAATCTCTCGGTGCCACTCTGATTTTGCGCCATCTACTTGTTAGTATTGGAAATCTATTACACTATCACAGCTAATTTACACAGAAAAAGGGGAAACATTTCAAAGAAAACGGCTCTTATAACAAAATAGTATATAACAATGGTGTGTTGAATTCATACAGAACATTTTCTATGATTGAATGTTGAATACATATGACATTTATGCAAATATATACGGTTACATTCGGACTTCTTTGTATTTTTGACTTTATCTTTGAAGTGGTTTCTAACCGCTTAAATTGAAGCTTTCCTACCTAGAAAGAGCTGTTCATTGTTACTAATTATTTTAAGCTTAAGCTCCCAACTACTAACATAGCTCTATACATACAATTTTACTGCTGTGTATCAAATAAATACATATTTCAAGTGAAGCTCGTTTCCACTTCTCGCTTTAATCATTGAGTTAAGAAACTTTGCGTAATTAAGCACGTACTTGGAAGTAGTCGACAGGGTTATATAAAATTAACACAATGTAATGGAAAAAGAGACATACCTCTTTACTTTCATATATACAATATACGTATACGTTTAGACATATGGTCAAGCGCATGGTAATAAATAAAATAAAAAATAAATTTCAATTTGCTTCAGAACGAGAAGTCTACACAGCTCTTATGTTCAAAACATTAGAATCAAGATATTTAGCCGTCTGTGATCCTTGCTTATTGCAAGAGTATAAAATGTTTGGCCGAACTTCGAGTTTTTTACCATGCAAAACTGTGCTGTGAACTGTGATAACGTAGGAAGACGGGAGCGTCATCAGAAGCAGTATGCCGAGAGTCATGATATAATATTAAGGGCTTGCCTACAGTAAATATGGCTCGGTAAAGACTACTTTGCAGGCCGTTGTTTCATTGCTGTAAGGAGCCCTCATACATAAGGAATATGCGGTGAGAACATTGAGGATGCATTTAAAAATGTGCGATCAGAAGGGATCATTGGTGCACTGGATAGTTTTGAGGTCGAACCGAACTTCAAGTTTGCATTTCATTGCCTCGTTTGCTCTACGAAAGGTCAACAGAGGAATGAAGCTACCGGTTTGTAGCATATGCTTAGGCTAATTTCATGGTTAAAGAAAAATTTTTAGATACCGTTTGCAAGTTAACCTTCAGGAATCTCATTGTGGGTGAGAAAGGCATTATTTATCTTATTTTGTTGTACTCTGTCTTCGTGCACTCAGGCGCTGAGCTTCAAAATCCATCTGGCCCACAATGAAACGTAAGAAGTCGTGTGAAATGCTAGCTCTTCGCAAGATTCACATCTCTGCAATGATAATTGTCCCAACTGAACGCCGTCTCATTATCACACACACAGTGAGGATGAATATTTGAAGGGCACAAATTGTTAAAATGGCAATATTGAAGATGAGATGGAAACACTTTGACATTTTCTTCTCCACTGTCCACCTTTCGCCAGACTATGGTTGAAGTCGGTTGTCAGACTTTCTATGAACCCGGCGAATCGGCTATATTAGCAGTCTTACTGAATTTGTGGTAGGCTCTAGGCATTTTGTCGATATGCGACGGTCTTTTGGATTGACTCCTAATAGTTCTGGAAGTCACAACGGATAGGTTTCTTTAGCTGTCAAGTTGGGTAATAATCGATTAATTATTCGCGGTCACTCGAAAAATCAGCGTACTTACCTTACTTAACCTACTTGATATACTTTGTTTAGAACAAGATGCAAAAATATCAAAGTAATATCTCAAAGTTTGAAAATTAAATTAATGTAAACCATCTATAGTATTGAATTCTGTTCCATTAGCTCTTTTACACTTGAAATATAAGTGAGATTATTTATTTAAGATTACAGTGATCAATCAACGAAACAAATGCGCAGTCAAATGAGTGATGTCGTGCAATTTATCTAACCCAACGTAACGGAAAAGCTGCACTTACTTTCGATTATTCGCCTGTACTTAAGCCCACATTCAGTAGTCGTTTAATGTCGCGTTTTGTGTCGCGAAGAAAAATCACTTACGCTAATGACTTTAAGTGGCGCACCGAGTAAAGTGATATATCAATTTGGCTTCGAATGTTAATGCACACTCATTTGAATATACAGTGAAACCTTATGCACGCAGTTATTTAACATTCAATGAAGGTGGTGGGTGAGGCCTAATCAATCTTTATAGTAAGTGATGTGGCAAGAACTTCGATATATCAAATAAACGCTCCGCGTGCGTTACTCGTACATTGTTGCCATTCTTACCTACAAACTAAAGTATCGTATAATTATTTCACTCTAATGATATTTATAACCTTATGTTGACTTAAGCTTTTTCGAGCATTTTTGCTGAATATGGCGAATTGCCTTTATCTTAAAGCGCTCGACATCATAATGTAGTTTTGCTGACTGCTTCCAGTTGACTTTATATCAAATACCATGTAACTAGCACACAGTTAAAGAGTTATTTAATAAGTTAACAAGCCGTAATCTTCGCATTTTGAAATGAATGAATTACTGAAAGAAATTTTGCACAAGCTATCCATCAAAGGCAATGGAAATAACATTATAATTCTTTTTGTTAAGAAAATATACGCAAAAGTTTTAAATTCCCTTCTACGAAGTTAAAAAATTATATTTAGATCTATAAATATCGATAGACATCAAAACTATTAATATAAGTCGGTTTCAAAGCTTTAGAAAAAATGCTTGCTGTTTGGAAAATTAACGTTATTTAACGTAATAAAATGCCGTTATAACCCAGCGCAGAAAATAATAAAAATACAATAGCTCTTTTCAAATAAAGCCTGGTTTTATGAAATATGTTGAACGAAATTTAATTGATATGAAGGAATCAATTAGAAAAGTCCGAATGATTATCTAGTTGGAGAATATTCTAGGAGATTCAGCGCTACATTTATTTATCATAAATTAAACTTGTAACCAGAAATATATGCCATACTGTTTCCAGTGTTTGCCTTTATTTACTGCAGGAATTTAAGTTACGTTAGTTTATTTTAGTTGGCTAATGAGGCAGGCATAGATTATTTTTGGTCATCTGCCATACTACTTAGAGTGCCAATACGTTGTCCATGAGAAATATCATCCTTTATAACTCTTTCATGCCCGGTTTCACATAACGTAAGTATGAACTGCAAAACACTATTTTCCTGTTTTGTCTTAAGCACAACATACAGTATGGGACAAAACTAAAGCACCACCTACTATGGTTCAGCTCGAACTTAGCTGTTTCAGACAATAAAATTAAATAAATGTAAAGTTTTGACGTTTTTCAATGGGTTGCTTATTAATTTTTATTAAAATTAAGCTTTTCATTTTTAGTTTTCAAAATTAAATAAGTTAAAACAACAAAAACAATTATGGTTCAAAAATTAACGGGACAAAACTAACGCACCCCTTACCTCGGTTTAAAAATAATATCTGAAATTTAAAAAATATGAGCAAATCCTTTATTTTGGTTGACTGAAACGCATATTCTGGGCATAGAAGAAATTAAATTAGTTACTATATATCATGTTGTATGCCATTCCAAGCAATTTGTTCAGGTTATAATAGTTGATCCTTGGTTTTACAGTTTTCCATATTTGTTTTGGAATTAACGATCTCCCATAAGTTCTCTATGGATTTGACATCGAGTAATTACGCCGGCAAATCTAAAACATCAACTTTGTAACTTTACAAGAGTTATGCTTAGGAACATTGTCCTGCTGCAACCACCATTATAGTGGCATATCCTTTTCAGCATACGGTAGCATCCCGTTTTTTAAAATGTTATTAAATGAATAAGTCCAGTCCCGTGCACAGAGAAAGATCTGCAAACCACAACATTACCACCGCCATATCTAATGGTCGCAACATAATACTTAGGCTTGATTCCTTGTCCTTTCGGCCTTCTCACACATCTTATGCTATCCGAATCTTTAATATTATATTTCGATTCGTCTGAGAATAAAATGGTATTCCACTTCTGTATGCTCCAATGATGAAGCGATGAGCTGTCGCAAATATGAGTTTGACTTTTCAGTTTTTTGCTGAAGTAAAGGACTTTCTGCTAGACGCCAACAGAACGACCCGGCCTCAACTTCTCGTCTTCTAATTGTTCGTACATTAACTGGTAAACAAAAGTGTTTCTGTATTTGATTGGAAAAGACTTTGGGATAAATTTGGGTAAAATCTTTGATCAATGAATCGTCTCTTTATGTAATTTTTTTCTGTCTTTTTCAGCTGTGCCGACAAAGTACATTGCCAGTTTGCAGAAATTTATTTATTAATCGGGGCATCACTGATCTATTCACCGAATATTTTTAACTAATTTAATGTTGAGATAAATAGTCTTGCCAATCACTTATAATTTTATTTGTGAAGTCGGCTGAATAAGAATTTTCCTCCAATTTGAAGTGAAAGTTTAAAGTTTTGTTTTGTTTATCGACAAAGAATTATAAAACCATAACAAATTTTTAAGCTTTTATTTATATCTTGGCTTGCTCTTCTGTATGTTCAAGACTCCTTAACATTGATTTCGCAAAAGCGTAAAATTCCAACAAAAATGTTGAGTGCTGGCATCTGCAAATTATTTCAACTTACATCGTGAATACGTAACTATTGGCGCTCGGATAGCTGGCAGGGGCATTCGCCATTTACTAAAAAAATTAGTGGGGCTATAAATAGTTGAATGTGAATCGTGGAAAAAATTCACATACTATAATGTGAAAAGTGAAATAATTAAACTGATCGTCTTAACTGGTTACTGGTACACCAATATATACGTAACGAAATATAAAAGCATCTTATTTTATTGAGATATCCATTTAATATGTTTTGCGAATATTGGGCGGAAATCATTATGTTCAGCATAATAGGTTTGACGATTAAGTAATTATTGAGACTGATTTTATTGCCGCGCTTGTGGTAAACCTGTGACCGTGAAATTCCCTTTCTATTTTTCCGGCATCCCTCCCCTCTCCCTTGATATACTTTATGTACCATTCCTCTAGAGATCTTTGTCATACCTCGTATTGTAATCATGTAAAGTTAGGAATATTTTTTACAATCTGAAATATATTGTGACATCTCCTTGTCTTCGGAATAAAGTTAATTAAAGCACTGGAAATATTTTAATTATATTGGAATGGAGTAGGACAAGGTAGGGACTAGAGAGTGATTAATTTCTGATTATACCCTGAACTTTAACTCTTTAAGTTTCACTTATATCATATATTAAAATATTGGACCTCATTGCTTTTTCATAATATTGCACTTGGTATTGCTTTGTGTGCTCATGAGCTATGAAAATCGATATTTTGCTCACAATTAGGTCGGGAGGTATTACAATGGTACGATATATTAATAATTTGTAAGCTCCCCACAGTGCAAGCATCTTTAGTCATTAATTATAATTCATACTAGTACCAATAAAATCTTTAACACACTAATCTAGTAAATAGCTTAGAAGGTACTGGTAGTAAAAACTTAACACTTAAATTCATTTACCCTTATATTGGTTAGGAATAA
>JAPZAG010003067.1:0-12538 GCA_027475135.1 Bactrocera correcta | reverse complement strand
CCCCATGGCTTTATGTTAACTTCAGTGCGTTAAAGAAGCTTTATTAACTTAAATATATTAAACTAATGATTTGAAGCATTTCGATATAGATTGCTAAATGAGTATATACAAGAAAGTCGACTTTATACCTAAATATAAGATTACGGAATTCATCGAAATACTCTCCCGTTATGCCGTTATGGCTTTATATCACCTTCATTACGTTAAAGAAGGTTAATTAACTTAAATACTATGAGCGCCAAAAGTGAGTCAACACTTATTCAATTAATTTATTTGCAAAGATTTCGATTACAACGTAAATATTTAATCCAATGTTAGTGCTTAAAGTTAAAGCTTATTCAGTACTTAGGAAATGAACATAAAAAAAAAAAAACAACAACATAGCAAATAAGGCGAGTATGCACAAGAAAACCAAAATTCTTCATATTTTTCGCATCAAAAGTGAGTCAACATTAGTAAGAAAAAACTCAAAAATTATAAATAGACAAATTTTAATATTTTGTTTGTCCTCCCTTTGCTTTGATGACACATTTGAGTCTACATGGCATTGATTCGACCAATGTCTTGGTGTATTCTGGCGAAATTTTGAGCCATTCTTCCCGTAGCGCCGATTTTAAAGTCTCCTTGGAAGTCACGTTCCTTTTTCTAATTTGACGGTCCAAATGATCCCATAAATTCTCAATTGGATTGAGATCTGGAGACTGGGGAGGATGAGGAAGCTTTTTTTTTGGTGTTATATAACAGAAATTCTCTTGCTAAATGCGATTTGTGCTTGGGATCATTATCTTGCTGAAAGATCCATTCAGCAGGCAGACCCAAGGCGGCGATGCTTGGTGCAAGATTTTTCTTTAAAATACCAATATACCCTTTGGCATTCATTGTTGTCTCAATAAAGTCCAGTTCACCGACACCAGCAGCAGAAAAACACCCCCAAACCATTACTGAGCCCCCGCCATGCTTCACTGTTTGTTGGATGTTTTGATCATGGAACTCTGCATTTGGTTTTCGCCATATTTTTCGGGGCTTTTCTCCCCCAAAGATTTCAAACTTACTTTCGTCAGTGAAAAGAACGTTGCTCCAAAAAGAAAAGTCTTCATATTGATATTTTCGAGCATAATCTAGTCGCTTTGCTTTATTCACTTTTGATATGAAGGGTTTCTTCCTTGGACGCCGACCATAAAACCCATTTTTATGCAGGATTCGCCTTATGGTATTACTACTCACGCTTTTTCCTGTATCTGCTGTGATGTCTTTAGCGATCTGTACAGCACTGGACCTGGGATTCGTTCTTACAATGCCAACTATTTGCCTCTCTTCTCGTTCAGTCAAAACTTTTGGTCGCCCAGATCGCTTAAAATTTTCGACCAATTTAAAATTTTCGAACTTATCAATTATTTTTTTAATTGTTGTATGGTGCCTTCCAACAATTTGAGCAATTTCACGTAAAGATTTTCCTTTTTTTTTTAAATCAATAATAATTTTCCGCGTGTCTAATGAAATTTCGGTTCTCATCTTAATTTAACGCGTGTATGCTAATTTAAGTGAAAATGTTAACTAAATGCGATCAGAAAGAATGCGTTATTTATGCTTACAACAAAAACCTACAACAAAAGTATTGGCAAATATAACGGTTTCCTTGCAAAAACAATGCTAAATGCAAGCGTTGACTCTCTTTTGGAGCAAAAAATATGTGTTGATTTTTCTTTTGATCTCAACATAGCCTATTGACATTGTTGTTGTTGTTTCTTTGTTTTTAATGTTATGAATAATCAATAGCTCTTTCAGTTAAAGTGATTAACTTATATCAGTTACGAACTTTATAGTCAGAATTTCTAGAAGAATTTTGATTTTGTTACTGTTGACTCACTTTTGGCGCTCATAGTATGTTAAATTAATGATTTGAAGATTTTCGATATCGATTGCTAACTGTGTAAATATAAGAAAGTCGACTTTATACCTAAATATAAGATTACGGAATTCTTCTACATGCACTGCCGTTATGCCGCCATAGCTTTATGCCAACTTCAGTGCGTTAAAGAAGCTTTATTCACTTAAATATATTAAACTAATGAGTTGAAGCATTTCGATATCGATTGCTAAGTGAGTATATACAAGAAAGTCGACTATATATCTAAATATAAGATTACGGAATTCATCGAAATACACTCCCGTTATGCCGTTATGGCTTTATATAAATTTCAGTACGCTAAAGAAGGTTAATTTACTTAAATATGCTAAACTAATGATTTGAAGCATTTCGATATCGATTTTAAATGTGTATTTACAACAAAATCGATTTTATACCTAAATAAAAGTTTACGGAATTCACCCAAATATACTGCCGTTATGCCGTTGTGGCTTTATGTAAACTTCGGTAAGATAAAGAAGGTTAATTAACCTAAATATGCTAAACCAGTTATTTGAAGCTTTTCGATATCGATTGCTAAATTCAAGAAAATCGACTTCATACCTAAATATGAGATTACGGGGTTCTTATAAATGCACTGTCGTTATGCCGCCATGGCTTTATATTACCTTCATTACGTTAAAGAAGGTTAATTAACTTAAATATGTTAAACTAATGATTTGAAGATTTTCGATATCGATTGCTAAATGTGTAGATACAAGAATATCGACTTTATACCTAAATATAAGATTACGGAATTCTTCTACATGCACTGTCGTTATGGTGCCATGGCTTTATATCACCTTCATTACGTTAAAGAAGGTTAATTAACTTAAATATGTTAAACTAATGATTTGAAGCATTTCGATATCGATTGCTAAATGAGTATATTCAAGAAAATCGACTTTATACCTAAATATAAGATTACGAAATTCTTCGAAATGCGCTGCCGTTATGCCATTAAGGCTTTTGTAGACTTCAGTAATATAAAGAGGGTTAATTAACTTAAATATGTTAAACTAATGATTTGACGCATTTCGATATGGATTGCTAAATGAGTATATACAAAAAAATCGACTTTATACCTAAATAGAGGATTACGGAATGCTTCTAAATGCACTGCCGTTATGCCGTTAAGGCTTTTGTAGACTTCTGTAGAATAAAGAGGGTTAATTATCTTAAATATGTTAAACTCATGATTTGAAGCATTTCGATGTCGATTGCTAAATGCGTATATACAACAAAATCGACTTAATACCTAAATATAAGATTACGGAACTCTTCTAAATGCACTGCCGTTATGCCGTTAAGGCCTTTGTAGACTTCAGTAAGAAAAAGAGGATTAATTTACTTAAATATGTTAAACTCATGATTTGAAGCATTTCGATATCGATTGCTTAATGTGTATATACAAGAAAATCGACATTATACTTAAATATAAGATTACGTAATTCTTCCAAATGTACTGTCGTTATGCCGCCATGGCTTTGTGTCACCTTCAATACGTTAAAGAAGGTTTATTAACTTAAATATGTTACACTAATGATTTGAAGCATTTCGATATCGATGGCTAAATGAGTATATACAATAAAATCGAATTCATACCTAAATATAAGATTACGTAGTTCTTCTAAATGCACTGCCGTTATGCCGTTAAGGCCTTTGTAGACTTCAGTAAGGTAAAGAGCGTTAATTAACTTAAATATGTTAAACTAATGATTTGAAGCATTTCGATATCGATTACTAAATGTGTATGTACAAAAAAATCGACTTTATACCTAAATATAAGATAACGGAATTCATATAAATATACTGCCGTTATGGCTTTATGTAAACTTCAGAAAGATAAAGAAGGTTAGTTAACTTAAATATGCTAAACCAGTTATTTGAAGCATTTCGATGTCGACTGCAAAATGTGTATATACTGAAAAATCGACTTTATGCCTTAATATAGGTTTACGGAATTCTTCCAAATGCAGTGCCGTTATGGCTTTATGTCAACTTCAGTTCGCTAAAGGAGGTTTATTAGCTAAAATATGTTAAACCAGTTATCTGAAGCATTTCGATATCGATTGCGAAATGTATATATACAAGAAAATCGACTTTATACCTAAATATAAGATTGCGGAATTCTTCCACAGGTACTGTCGTTATGCCGCCATGGCTTTATATCACCTTCATTACGCTAAAGAAGGTTAATTATTTTAAATATGTTAAACTAATGGTTCGAAGCATTTCGATATCGATTGCTAAATGTGTAGATACAAGAAAATCGACTTTATACCTAAATATAAAATTATAACATTACGGAATTCTTCTAAATGCACTGCCGTTATGCCGCCATGGCTTTATATAAACTTCAATACGTTAAAGAAGGTTAATTAACTTAAATATGTTAAACTAATGATTTGAAGCATTTCGATATCGCTTGTATATACAAGAAAATCGAATTTATACCTTAATATAAGATTACGGAATTCTTCTAAATGCACTGCCGTTATGCCGCCATGGCTTTATATCAACTTTAATACGATAAAGAAGAAATTATTACTTAAATATGTTAAACTAATGAGTTGAAGCATCTCGATATTGATTGCTAAATGTGTATATACAACAAAATTGACTTTATACCTAAATATAAGATTACGGATTTCTTCTAAATGCACTGCCGTTATGCCGCCATGGCTTTACGCCAACTTCCGTTCGTTAAAGAAGGTTTATTAAATTAAATATTTTAAACTAATGATTTGAAGCATTTCGATATCGATATCTAAATGTGTATATAAAAAAAAATCGACTTTATACCTAAATAAAAGATTACGGAATTCTTCTACATGCACTGCCGTAATGCCGCCGTGGCTTAATGCAACTTCAGATCGTTAAAGAAGGTTTATTAACTTAAATATGTTAAGCTAATGAGTTGAAGCATCTTGATATCGATTGCTAAATGTGTATATACAACAAAATCGAATTTATACCTAAATATAAGATTACGGATTTCTTCTAAATGCACTGCCGTTATGCCGCCATGGCTTTAGATCAACTTCAGTACGTTAAAGAAGGTTAATTAACTTAAATATGTTAAACTAATGATTTGAAGCATTTCGATATCGCTTGCTAAATGTGTACATACAAGAAAATCGACTCTATACCTAAATATAAGATAACGGAATTTTTCTACAGGCACTGCCGTTATGCCGCCATGGCTTTATGCCAACTTCAGTTCGTTAAAGAAGGTTTATTAACTTAAATATGTTAAACTAATGATTTGAAGCATTTCGATATCGCTTGCTAAATGTGTATATACAAAAAAATCGACTTTATACCTAAATACAAGATTACGGATTTCTTCTAAATGCACTGCCGTTATGCCGCCATGGCTTTAGATCAACTTCAATACGTTAAAGAAGGTTAATTAACTTAAATATGTTAAACTAATGATTTGAAGCATTTCGATATCGCTTGCTAAATGTGTACATACAAGAAAATCGACTTTATACCTAAATATAAGATAACGGAATTTTTCTACAGGCACTGCCGTTATGCCGCCATGGCTTTATGCCAACTTCAGTTCGTTAAAGAAGGTTTATTAACTTAAATATGTTAAACTAATGATTTGAAGCATTTCGATATCGCTTGCTAAATGTGTATATACAACAAAATCGACTTTATACCTAAATATAAGATTACGGAATTCTTCTTAATGCACTGTCGTTATGCCGCCATGGCTTTATATCACCTTCATTACGTTAAAGAAGGTCAATTAACTTAAATATGTTAAAATAATGATTTGAAGCATTTCGATATCGCTTGCTAAGTGTGTATATACAAGAAAATCGACTTTATACCTAAATATAAGATAACGGAATTCCTCTACATGCACTGCCGTTATGCCGCCATGGATTTATGCCAACTTCAGTTCGTTAAAGAAGGTTTATTAACTTAACTATGTTATACTAATGAGTTGAAGCATCTCGATATCGATTGCTAAATGTGTATAAACAACAAAATCGACTTTATACCTAAATATAAGTTTACGGAATTCTTCCAAATGCACTGCCGTTATACCGTTAAGGCTTTTGTAGACTTCAGTAAGACAAAGAGGATTAATTAACTTAAATATGTTAAACTTATGATATAAGATTACGGAATTCTTCCAAATGAACTGTCGTTATGCCACCATGGCTTTGTATCACCTTCAATACGTTAAAGAAGATTAATTATTCTAAATATGTTAAACTAATGGTTTGAAGCATTTCGATATCGATTGCTAAATGTGCAAATACAAGAAAATCGACATTATACCTAAATATAAAATTATAACATTACGTAATTCTTCTAAATGCACTGCCGCTATACCGTTAAGGCTTTATGTAGACTTCAGTAAGCTACAAAATGTTTATTAACTTAATATGTTAAACAAATGATTTGAAGCATTTCGATATCGATTGAAAAATGTGTATATACAAGAAAATCGACTTTATGCATAATATAAGATTACGGAATTCTTCTACGTCCACTGCCGTTATGCCAACTTCAGATCGTTAAAGAAGGTTTTTTAACTTAAACAGGTTAAACTAATGAGTTCAAGCATTTCGATGTCGATTGCTAAATGCGTATAAACAACAAAATCGACTTTATACCTAAATATAAGTTTACGGAATTCTTCCAAATGCACTGCCGTTATACCGTTAAGGCTTTTGTAGACTTCAGTAAGACAAAGAGGATTAATTAACTTAAATATGTTAAACTTATGATTTGAAGCATTTCGATATCGATTGCTTAATGTGTATATACAAGAAAATCGACTTTATACCTAAATATAAGATTACGGAATTCTTCCAAATGAACTGTCGTTATGCCACCATGGCTTTGTATCACCTTCAATACGTTAAAGAAGGTTAATTGTTCTAAATATGTTAAACTAATGGTTTGAAGCATTTCGATATCGATTGCTAAATGTGCAAAAACAAGAAAATCGACTTTATACCTAAATATAAAATTATAACATTACGTAATTCTTCTAAATGCACTGCCGCTATACCGTTAAGTCTTTATGTAGACTTCAGTAAGCTACAAAATGTTTATTAATTTAATATGTTAAACTAATGATTTGAAGCATTTCGATATCGATTGAAAAATGTGTATATACAAGAAAATCGACTTTATGCCTAATATAAGATTGCGGAATTCTTCTACGTTAAAGAAGGTTTATTAACTTAAATATGTTAAACTAATGAGTTGAAGCATTTCGATGTCGATTGCTAAATGCGTATATAAAACAAAATCGACTTAATACCTAAACATAAGATTACGGAACTCTTCCAAATGCACTGCCGTTATGCCGTTATGCCGTTAAGGCTTTTGTAGATTTCAGTAAGATAAAGAGGGTTAATTTACTTAAATATGTTAAACTAATGATTTGAGGCATTTCGATATCGATTGCTAAATGTGTAAATATAAGAAAATCGAATATATACTTAAATGTAAGATTACGGAATTCTTCTACATGCACTGTCGTTATGCCGCCATGGCTTTATATCTCCTTCATTACGTTAAAGAAAGTTAATTAACTTAAATATGTTAAACTAATGATTTGAAGCATTTCGATATCGATAGCTAAATGTGTATATACAAGAAAATCGACTTTATACCTAAATAAAAGATCACGAAATCCTTCTACATGCACTGCCGTAATACCGCCGTGGCTATATGCCAAATTCAGATCGTTAAAGAAGGTTTATTAACTTAAATATGTTAAACTAATGTGTATATACAACAAAATCGACTTTATACCTAAATATAAGATTACGGAATTCTTCCAAATGCACTGCCTTTATACCGGCTTTATGTAAACTTTAGTAGGATAAAGATGGTTAATTAACTTAAGTATGTTAAACTAATAATTTGAGGCATTTCGATATCGCTTGCTAAATGTGTATATACAAGAAAATCGTATTTATACCTAACTACAAGATAACGGAATTCTTCTAAATGCACTGCCGTTATACCGTTAAATCTTTATGTAGACTTCAGTAAGCTAAAAAATGTTTATTAATTTAATATGTTAAACTAATGATTTGAAGCATTTCGATATCGATATCTAAATGTGCATATAAAAGAAAATCGACTTTATATCTAAATAAAAGATTACGAAATCCTTCTACATGCACTGCCGTAATACCGCCGTGGCTATATGCCAAATTCAGATCGTTAAAGAAGGTTTATTAACTTAAATATGTTAAGCTAATGAGTTGAAGCATCTCGATATCGATTGCTATATGTGTATATACAACAAAATCGACTTTACACCTAAATATAAGATTACGGAATTCTTCCAAATGCACTGCCTTTATACCGGCTTTATGTAAACTTCAGTAGGATAAAGATGGTTAATTAACTTAAGTATGTTAAACTAATAATTTGAGGCATTTCGATATCGCTTGCTAAATGTGTATATACAAGAAAATCGTATTTATACCTAACTATAAGATAACGGAATTCTTCTAAATGCACTGCCGTTATACCGTTAAATCTTTATGTAGACTTCAGTGCGTTAAAGAACGTTTATTAACTTAAATCTGTTAAACTAATGATTTGAAGCATTTCGACATCGATTGCTAAATGTGTATATGCAAGAAAATCGACTTTATACCAAAACATAAGATTACAGAATTCTTCTAAATGCACTGCCGTTATGCCGCCATGGCTTTATGCCAACCTCAGTTCGTTAAAGAAGCTTTATTAACTTAAATATGTTAAACTAATGAGTTGGAGCATCTCGATATCGATTGCTAAATGTGTATATAGAACAAAATCGACTTTATACCTAAATATAAGATTACGGAATTCTTCCAAATGCACTGCCTTTATACCGGCTTTATGTAAACTTCAGTAGGATAAAGAAGGTTAATTAACTTAAGTATGTTAAAGTAATGATTTGAGGCATTTCGATATCGATTGCTAAATGTGTATATACAAGAAAATCGTATTTATACCTAAATATAAGATAACGGAATTCTTCTAAATGCACTGCCGTTATACCGTTATATCTTTATGTAGACTTCAGTAAGCTAAAAAATGTTTATTAATTTAATATATTAAACTAATGATTTGAAGCATTTCGATATCGATATCTAAATGTGCATATAAAAGAAAATCGACTTTATACCTAAATAAAAGATTACGAAATCCTTCTACATGCACTGCCGTAATACCGCCGTGGCTATATGACAAATTCAGATCGTTAAAGAAGCTTTATTAACTTAAATATGTTAAGCTAATAAGTTGAAGCATCTCGATATCGATTGCTAAATGTGTATATACAACAAAATCGACATTATACCTAAATATAACAGTACGGAATTCTTCTACATGCACTGCCGTTATGCCGCCATGGCTTTATGCCAACTTCAGTTCGTTATAGAAGGTTTGTTAACTTAAATATGTTAAACTAATGAGTTGAAGCATCTCGATATCGATTGCTAAATGTGTATATACAAAAAAATCGACTTTATACCTAAATACAAGATTACGGATTTCTTCTAAATGCACTGCCGTTATGCCGCCATGGCTTTAGATCAACTTCAATACGTTAAAGAAGGTTAATTAACTTAAATATGTTAAACTAATGATTTGAAGCATTTCGATATCGCTTGCTAAATGTGTACATACAAGAAAATCGACTTTATACCTAAATATAAGATAACGGAATTTTTCTACAGGCACTGCCGTTATGCCGCCATGGCGTTATGCCAACTTCAGTTCGTTAAAGAAGGTTTATTAACTTAAATATGTTAAACTAAAGATTTGAAGCATTTCGATATCGCTTGCTAAATGTGTATATACAACAAAATCGACTTTATACCTAAATATAAGATTACGGAATTCTTCTTAATGCACTGTCGTTATGCCGCCATGGCTTTATATCACCTTCATTACGTTAAAGAAGTTTAATTAACTTAAATATGTTAAACTAATGATTTGAAGCATTTCGATATCGCTTGCTAAATGTGTATATACAAGAAAATCGACTTTATACCTAAATATAAGATAACGGAATTCCTCTACATGCACTGCCGTTATGCCGCCATGGATTTATGCCAACTTCAGTTCGTTAAAGAAGGTTTATTAACTTAAATATGTTAAACTAATGATTTGAAGCATTTCGATATCGCTTGCTAAATGTGCAAATACAAGAAAATCTACTTTATACCTAAATATAAAATTATAACATTACGTAATTCTTCTAAATGCACTGCCGCTATACCGTTAAGGCTTTATGTAGACTTCAGTAAGCTACAAAATGTTTATTAATTTAATATGTTAAACAAATGATTTGAAGCATTTCGTTATCGATTGAAAAATGTGTATATACAAGAAAATCGACTTTATGCATAATATAAGATTACGGAATTCTTCTACATCCACTGCCGTTATGCCAACTTCAGATCGTTAAAGAAGGTTTATTAACTTAAACATGTTAAACTAATGAGTTCAAGCATTTCGATGTCGATTGCTAAATGCGTATAAACAACAAAATCGACTTTATACCTAAATATAAGTTTACGGAATTCTTCCAAATGCACTGCCGTTATACCGTTAAGGCTTTTGTAGACTTCAGTAAGACAAAGAGGATTAATTAACTTAAATATGTTAAACTTATGATTTGAAGCATTTCGATATCGATTGCTTAATGTGTATATAAAAGAAAATCGACTTTATACCTAAATATAAGATTACGGAATTCTTCCAAATGAACTGTCGTTATGCCACCATGGCTTTGTATCACCTTCAATACGTTAAAGAAGGTTAATTATTCTAAATATGTTAAACTAATGGTTTGATGCATTTCGATATCGATTGCTAAATGTGTGCTAAATGTGCAAATACAAGAAAATCGACTTTATACCTAAATATAAAATTATAACATTACGTAATTCTTCTAAATGCACTGCCGCTATACCGTTAAGGCTTTATGTAGACTTCAGTAAGCTACAAAATGTTTATTAATTTAATATGTTAAACTAATGATTTGAAGCATTTCGATATCGATTGAAAAATGTGTATATACAAGAAAATCGACTTTATGCCTAATATAAGATTACGGAATTCTTCTACATCCACTGCCGTTATGCCAACTTCAGATCGTTAAAGAAGGTTTATTAACTTAAATATGTTAAACTAATGAGTTGAAGCATTTCGATGTCGATTGCTAAATGCGTATATACAACAAAATCGACTTAATACCTAAATATAAGATTACGGAACTCTTCCAAATGCACTGCCGTTATGCCGTTAAGGCTTTTGTAGATTTCAGTAAGATAAAGAGGGTTAATTTACTTAAATGTGTTAAACTAATGATTAGAGGCATTTCAATATCGATTGCTAAATGTGTAAATATAAGAAAATCGAATATATACTTAAATGTAAGATTACGGAATTCTTCTACATGCACTGTCGTTATGCCGCCATGGCTTTATATCTCCTTCATTACGTTAAAGAAAGTTAATTAACTTAAATATGTTAAACTAATGATTTTAAGATTTTCGAAATCGATTGCTAAATGTGCAAATACAAGAAAATCGACTTTATACCTAAATAAAAGATCACGAAATCCTTCTACATGCACTGCCGTGATACCGCCGTGGCTATATGCCAAATTCAGATCGTTAAAGAAGGTTTATTAAGTTAAATATGTTAAACTAATGAGTTGAAGCATCTCGATATCGATTGCTGAATGTGTATATACAACAAAATCGACTTTATACCTAAATATAAGATTACGGAATTCTTCCAAATGCACTGCCTTTATACCGGCTTTATGTAAACTTCAGTAGGATAAAGATGGTTAATTAACTTAAGTTTGTTAAACTAATAATTTGAGGCATTTCGATATCGCTTGCTAAATGTGTATATACAAGAAAATCGTATTTATACCTAACTATAAGATAACGGAATTCTTCTAAATGCACTGCCGTTATACCGTTAAATCTTTATGTAGACTTCAGTGCGATAAAGAACGTTTATTAACTTAAATCTGTTAAACTAATGATTTGAAGCATTTCGATATCGATTGCTAAATGTGTATATACAAGAAAATCGACTTTATACCAAAACATAAGATTACAGAATTCTTCTAAATGCACTGCCGTTATGCCGCCATGGCTTTATGCGAACCTCAGTTCGTTAAAGAAGGCTTATTAACTTAAATATGTTAAACTAATGAGTTGGAGCATCTCGATATCGATTGCTAAATGAGTATATACAACAAAATCAACTTTATACCTAAATATAAGATTACGAAATTCTTCCAGATGAACTGCCGTTATACCGTTATGGCTTTATGTAAACTTCAGTAAGATAAAGAAGGTAAATTAACTTAAATATGTTAAACTAATGATTTGAAGCATTTCGTTATTGATTGCTAAATGTGTATATAAAAGATAATCGACTTTATACCTAAATATAAGATTACGGAATTCTTCAAAATGCACTGCCGTTATGCCGCCATGGCTTTATATCAACTTCAATACGTTAAAGAAGGTTTATTAACTTAAATATGGTAAACTAATGAGTTGAAGCATTTCGATATCGATTGCTTAATGTGTATATACAAGAAAGTCGATTTTA
>JAPZAG010003066.1:0-12542 GCA_027475135.1 Bactrocera correcta | reverse complement strand
AAACAAAAAACACTTGCATACGACAAAGAATTATCACTGAAGACTTTTCCTAACATGTACATTTTGGCACCAGGAATTTGATTCCGTACACAAAATTGAATGGAACTTCTTTGGTGAATAACTTCACTCACCGTAAAAACCGCCGAATGTATTTTATGTACTTAGAATGACAAGCGTATACGAAACAAAAATCGTTATTTAGATGTTATATTTGGCACAGACACGAGTATTACTGATATTTATGGCAATCTAAAAACAGATTTTGACGAATGAGTTTTCGCTCGAAATTTATATTTAAAAGTCTTACTAATGTTTGCCCATCTATACTAATATTATAAAGAGGAAAGATTTGTACCTATTTTTGTATGTTTGTATGTTTGTAATGAATAGGCTCAAAAGTACTGGGCCAATTTAAAACGTTCTTCCACCAATACAATGCTACATTCTTCCAATTAGACATAGGTTACATTTCATTATGAAAAAGTTAGGGATCCTTGGTAAAATTTGAACAATGTAACCGAAGGAGTAGAAAAATGAGTCTTAAAATGTCTTTCGTCGAATGCGCTGCCGAAACTATTAGCGATAGAACAAAATAATGTACAACAATATTGAAGAACATCATAATGTCTACAAAAAACTCCGCGGTAGCATATGTCCAACTATTGTAGTTATGTCACTACAGCAACTTTTTTCATTTTAATCTATATCTATACTAATATTATAAAGAGGAAAGATTTGTACCTATTTTTGTATGTTTGTATGTTTGTAATGAATAAAATCAAAAAGTACTGCGCCGATTTAAAATTTTTTTTCACCAGTAGAATGCTATATTCTTCCAATTAGATATAAGATACATTTCATTTTGAAAAAAATTAGGGATCCTTGGTAAAATTTGAACAATGATACCGAAGGAGTAGAAAATTGAGTCTTAAAATGTCTTTCGTCGAATGCGCTGCCGAAACTATTAGCGATAGAACAAAATAATGTACAACAATATTGAAGAACATCATAATGTCTACAAGGTAGCATATGTCCAACTATTGTAGTTATGTCACTACAACAACTTTTTTCATTTTAAACATTAATGAAAATGCTAACCAAATTTAAATAATTATTTTATGATCAAGACCATTTAACTACCTATAAAATAGTTTTTAAATTGGACTTTACATTCAAAAGATATTACGAATTAAAAAATTCAAAAAGTAAACAAAACCGCCAGAGAATGTAAAGTATAGAGAAGGTGCAAATTGAATTCTGTATGATGTTCGATTTGGCGGCTAACAGAGCTGCTATATAGCAGAATTGAGCACGTGCAGTGGCAAAAATATATGTAAAACGATTGAATTCATTATTTATTTTTTTTTTTGATTATTATTATTTTTATATTTTAATTTTTCAACAGTGCCCGCCAATTAAACCATCAAAGAAATTGAACATAAATAGACTTACATACAAATATAACTGAGGGATTTTTTGTAATACAAATAAAAATATTTATGAAAAAAAGTGTTTTTCCAAAAATAAATAATTGTCTACCCCGTGCGATGCCGGGACGGGCTGCTAGTAATACATAAGGTCAAATGGTGTCCATTTTATAATTATTTTAGATATTACAGCGACTATAAGTGACCAATAAGTATTGATTATTGAAGATTTGGAACTAATATATTAAACAAACAATAAGGCCTTGCAAATGATACAAATAAACTAAGCAAATATATTCGCTTGGTCATAAGTAGACCTCCATGTAGTACTATTTTTAAGTAAATAATAACCAAACTTTTACGTTCCGTATAACTCCAAATGACCTTCAGGGTGTGAATTTCGTATATTTAAAATAAATAACTTCTTCTACCTTCTCCTTAAATTCTATTACGATTGGCTGAAATCCACTTTCAATAAAGCATCTGACAATTCTGTTTTAGTAAATTAACCATGGGTGTATAATGTCAATCCCTTATGTATTACTTACACTGCCACATGAAGTCATTAACCAGTTCGGAAAAGATTTGAAAGATTTTGTAATTTTGACATGCTGACTCTAATGATTTGAGCAAACCGAAAATAGTCTATATATTTTTTCCCAACTTTATATTCTTAATTGTCAGCATAAATATCTGTATATATAGTGACAAAAGTGTACACAGAAATTGTAAATGAAACGAAAAGATTTAGTTATTTTGTATTTAGTTACGAATTTTGTTTTATCTCTTCTATTGACGGAAAACGGGTTCCACGGAGTAGCAATTTAAGTTTGGGGAATTAGAAAAAATCACACGCAGCCAAATCTGGTGAATACGGTGGTTGACTGATATCACATATTGTTTTTTTTTTTGTTTTTGCTTTTAAATTCGTTTACAATTGTGGCTCGATGCGATGTTGCATTATCATCGGTTAAAATCCATAAATTGTTCTTCCACAGTTCCGACCGTTTTCGACGGATGTCGAAACGCCTCAATACGGCTAAAGAGAACTCCTTATTCACCGTCCGTCCTTCCAGAACAAATTCATGATGCTCCAAACCACGATTATGGAAAAAACAATGAGCACCACCTTGATTTTAGAGCAGCTTTAGTTTCCGCTCTTTTTTTCCCTCCATTCCGATGATTGTTGACTTATTTGCATATCAGGCTTATTAACCCGTGTTTCATCGGCAGTTATAATGTTGTCAATAAATGTGGAATCAAACATGCACAAAAAGTTAGAGACAAATTCTTGGTTCGTCATTTTATTCATTGTTAAAATCGCAACGCACTAATGAGGTGTGCCGACATATGCAACGCTGTAAACAAACTGGTTGACAGATCGTGCTTATTTTTGTCAAAGTGATTAAGGACAGTCCTACCAAATTGCAAAGGAACATTTTTTTTAAATACAATTAAATTTAATTATGGTTTCTGGTTGCATTTCGTCTCAATATATGTATATGTATATACATAGGTTTTAATAACTATATATGTCTTCAATATCAAGAGGCTATAAATAATATATTTTTGTCTATTTGAGTACATATTAGATTGAGTACTAATCGTAATCCCTCACAAATTTGCTAATAAGACAAATTTGTCAAATTAATTTATGATTAATTAATACTCTATATCAATGAAAACCGAATAAATCGGTCACTAACGTGTATACAATTAAAAACGTTCAATTTTAAAAATTTCTGATAGACAAAACAAGAACAAAAATTTTAACTATTGCAACGAATCTTTACTATTCTTCACAATTGCTTTTCTTGTAGCATAAAAGGGTATAAAAAGATATTTATCTTGTTTTAGATCGATTTATTTGTATGGTAGCTAAATTCTATAGTGGTCTGATCGGAAGCATATTAATCGTAGATTGTAGCTTAGTCTTGGATAATAATCTATGACAAATTTCGTGAAGAAAATCTGGCAATTCTGCTCGTGTACAGCGGTGAAACTTCGTGCTCTCGGAAATTTGTTTACGTCATATTTAAATTTTTTTTTGTGAAAATATCTCAAATATGTGATCTGTTAAGATAAGTATCACTGTTATATTGTACTATTAAAGCAATTGAAATTTACTTTAATTATGTGTTGGCTAGTTTTAATTTATTTCGCCGAGTCATAAAATACGAACATCCGTAAATTTAATTTTAAATACGTCAGGGATATTTCGTCTTTTAAGAACTACATATCCGCTGACAATTCTCAATAATTGACAACTCATTCTAGCCATCTGAGGTCTTTGTGCGCGATTTCGAGCATAAACGTGATAAGCCCTCTGTAGTTGTCAATACAGAAATGAAAACCCGTTAATATAAAAACTAATTAACAATAATTCGCTGAGTATTTATTATCAAAATGTTAGAGGTCTTAATACAAAACTTACTGATCTGTATTTAAATTGCATTGGTGGTAATTTTAAAATCATTGCTTTCACAGAAGCTTGAATTAGAAATCTCTAAATATGACCGACCGAGCAGAATAGGAGGTTGTGTCTTGTTTGCGGTTCATTCTTCAATTTCATCTGAAGAGTCGATGTTACGCATGCAAACTTCATAGAATTTAAGTGTATTCGATTTTGCGCTAACAGTGGTCTACTTAACTTTATCTTATATACCGCCTCAATAGGACTTATCAGTGTATATGCAGCATGCTTCTTTTATAATTATAATTAATTCCATGATTGTTTTGGGAGATTTCAATTTACCGAGTGTATCATGGAAATCTATTGTTGACTACATCATTTCTCTTAGTACTCGCTTATGTTTGAACGAGTTCTTAAATGAAATGTCGGAGTTGGGTCTTAACCTAATTAATTTAATTTCAAATAAGTTTGAAAAGTTTTTAGGTCTGGTTTACGTTGAAAACCCTTCAATATTCTCTATTGTCCGATGTGATCATTTGGGTTTCGAGAGAATTATGTAAATTAAAAAATAGAAAATCTCGTGATTTTAAACTTTTCAAAAAAACTGGTTTAGTTGCTGACTATTCAAAATATTCGAAATTGCGTCGACAATTTGCTGAACTTAACAAAATATGTTATAATAACTATATAATTATTTTTTACAATAATATTATACGTAATCCAAAATTGTTGTATGGTTTCGTGAACTCCAAACGCAAGATTTCTAATTTTCAGTCCGCGATGAAATATAAGTATGCTATGTTTAGTGACAATCACAAAATTTCTAATATGTTCGTTGAATTCTTTAGATTCAAATTACTCTCCAAAATCTCCAAAAAGTGTTCCGCATCAGCACAAATTATGCCCGATTTCTGTAATTAACGCACTGACCATTTCCGAAGCAGAAGACTTTATCAGTTAAATATGTTAGAACAACCATTTAATTATGGCCGAGATATGATTCCCTCAAGCTTTCTTAAAAAATGTGCCAAATATGCAAGTATTATGTATACCAACTTTTAACTAAACTATTTAATTCATCTCTTAAGCAAGGCTTATTTCCATCTATATGGAAAAAGTCATTTATAATTCCCTTACATAAGAGTTGATTTAGATCATCTATTGAAAACTATAGGGGAATAGCATAGTTGTCAGCAATACCTAAACTTTTTGAATCAATTGTAACAGACGACATCCGGATTTCTAAACTAATTTCTTGTTCTCAGCACGGTTTCCCTAAAGAGAAATCTACGGTAACTAATTATATTGAATTTGTATCACATGTATCAACGGGCTTTAGGGGTAATAAGCCTATAAAACATCATATACTCAGAATTTAGTAAAGCTCCTGATAAAATAAACCATTCAATTATTTTGAATAAACTTGATCTTCTTGGTCATATTTAACGATACTTTTTCTGACATAATCAATGTTCCTTCAGGCGTTCCTCAAGGTAGCCTTAGTCCTATTTATTAATGACATATCATCTGTTAAGTATTGAAGAGTTTTTTTATGTGTTGACGATGTAAAACTTTTTTAAACTATTTCCTCAAATAGCGAACATGTCAGTTGCAAATAGACATAAATAACCTAGTTTCTTGGTGTGTTAGATATGACATGCCATTGAACTTTAAAAAATGTTAAACGATATGCTTTTCACGTAGACCTGTAGACCCTACTTCATACGTAATACAAAACCTTAGGTTGGAGCAAGTATGCAGTTTTGTTGATCTGAGAGTAACTATGAACCCAAACTCAGTTTTAATCTTCACGCATCTTCCACGATTTTTAAAGCTAAAGGCGTTCTTAGTTTTGTTAAATGTTGGTCTAAAGAATTTAAAGATCCGTTTACCACAAAAATTCTTTCTATATCTTTGGTGAGGCCTATATTAGAGCTTCTGTGGCTTGGAACCCTAGTTATCAAGTCCATTCGGAGTAGTTAGAGTCCGTTCAAAAATAATTTTTCCTTTTTGCCTTAAATAATTTGCATTGGGATCCCAGTTTAAATCTTCCCCTTTACACTAATCGTTTAAAACTTATGAATCTTCCTACACACGCTAGTCGGAGGGAGATGCTTGGTATAATATTTCTGGTAAAACTCATGAATGGATCAGTCTGTAGCCCATCTCTCATATTTGATATTAATTTTAACGTTCCCGCTCGCTTTACCATGCAGTTTAGTCCTTTACTTTTGAAATATTTTAGAACAAATTTTGAGTTAAAGGGACCATTCCGCCGAATATGTTCAGTTCTCATTCCATCACATTTGATCTAACGCTGTTGCCTTTTATGACTCGGCTAATTCCGCTCTTTTGCGGATTGCGAACCTCACATCGGTTGGGCGGGGGGAGAGTAATCGCTGGGTATATTAAAATATGTTGACAAATAAAAAACTTAGCCTTCAAGTATTTGGTAATGATCGGTTACAGATCTATCTATCCTGTTCAGGGCATAACAGTATGTAAAAATCAATATATGGAATAAACTGCTGGCTATTTAGAGGTAACTCATACGCCATGTGATAGATTTTCTATTTTTTTATGTAGAATAACTTTTCTTTGGTGGGTAAAATATTACTGAATCCCAAGAGTTTTGAACTTTTTATGTCCTTACCTTGCAAACTTATCAATATGTAAATATGTATTAGGGATTTTATACACGTACATATATATGGTTTTGGTATGATATATATATATCTTCTTCTTCTTTACTGGCGTAGACACCGCTTACGCGATTATAGCCGAGTCAACAACAGCGCGCCAGTCGTTTCTTCTCTTCGCTACGTGGCGCCAATTGGATATTCCAAGCGAGGCCAGGTCCTTCTCTACTTGGTCCTTCCAACGGAGTGGAGGTCTTCCTCTTCCTCTGCTTCCCGCGGCGGGTACTGCGTCGAATACTTTCAGAGCTGGAGTGTTTTCATCCATCCGGACAACATGACCTAGCCAGCGTAGCCGCTGTCTTTTAATTCGCTGAACTATGTCAATGTCGTCGTATATCTCGTACAGCTCATCGTTCCATCGAATGCGATATTCGCCGTGGCCAACGCGCAAAGGACCATAAATCTTTCGCAGAACCTTTCTCTCGAAAACTCGCAACGTCAACTCATCGGTTGTTGTCATCGTCCAAGCCTCTGCACCATATAGGAGGACGGGAATTATGAGAGACTTATAGAGTTTGGTTTTTGTTTGTCGAGAGAGGACTTTGCTTCTCAATTGCCTACTTAGTCCGAAGTAGCACCTGTTGGCAAGAGTTATCCTGCGTTGGATTTCTAGGCTGACATTGTTGGTGGTGTTTACGCTGGTTCCAAGATAGACGAAATTATCTACAACTTCAAAGTTATGACTGTCAACAGTGACGTGAGTGCCAAGTCGCGAGTGCGACGACTGTTTGTTTGATGACAGGAGATATTTCGTCTTGCCCTCGTTCACTGCCAGACCCATTTCTTTTGCTTCCTTGTCCAGTCTGGAGAAAGCAGAACTAACGGCGCGGGTATTGAGGCCGATGATATCAATATCATCGGCATACGCCAGCAGTTGTACACTCTTATAAAAGATAGTACCCTCTCTGTTAAGTTCTGCAGCTCGAACTATTTTCTCCAGAAGCAGGTTGAAAAAGTCGCACGATAGGGAATCGCCTTGTCTGAAACCTCGTTTGGTATCGAACGGCTCGGAGAGGTCCTTCCCGATTCTGACGGAGCTTTTTGTGTTGCTCAACGTCAGTTTACACAGCCGTATTAGTTTTGCGAGGATACCAAATTCAGACATCGCGGCATAAAGGCAGCTCCTTTTCGTGCTGTCGAAAGCAGCTTTCAAATCGACGAAGAGGTGGTGTGTGTCGATTCTCCTTTCACGGGTCTTTTCCAAGATTTGGCGCATCGTGAATATCTGGTCGGTTGTTGATTTACCAGGTCTAAAGCCACACTGATAAGGTCCAATCAGTTTGTTGACGGTGGGCTTTAATCTTTCACACAATACGCTCGACAGAACCTTATATGCGATATTGAGGAGGCTAATCCCACGGTAGTTGGCGCAGATTGTGGGGTCTCCTTTTTTGTGGATTGGGCATAGCACACTTAAATTCCAATCGTTGGGCATACTTTCGTCCGACCATATTTTGCAAAGAAGCTGATGCATGCACCTTATCAGCTCTTCGCCGCCGTGTTTGAATAGCTCGGCCGGCAATCCATCGGCCCCTGCCGCTTTGTTGTTTTTCAGGCGGGCAATTGCTATTCGAACTTCTTCATGGTCGGGCAATGGAACGTCTGCTCCATCGTCATCGATTGGGGTATCGGGTTCGCTTTCTCCTATATATATAACGGGTGATTTTTTTGAGGTTAGGATTTTCATGCAGTAGTATTTGACAGATCACGTGGGATGTCAGACATGGTGTCAAAGAGAAAGATGCTCAGTATGCTTTGACATTTCATCATGAATAGACTTACTAACGAGCAACGCTTGCAAATCATTGAATTTTATTACCA
The DNA here is from genome assembly GCA_027475135.1 of Bactrocera correcta. Taxonomy (NCBI): domain Eukaryota; kingdom Metazoa; phylum Arthropoda; class Insecta; order Diptera; family Tephritidae; genus Bactrocera; species Bactrocera correcta. The sequence continues at coordinate 4,182 of JAPZAG010003066.1, read as the reverse complement.
AAATCAGTGTTCGGTTCGAAATGTGTTTCGCGTCCGTGTCCGATGAGCGATGAGGCTCATTTCTGGTTGAATGGCTACGTAAATAAGCAAAATTGCCGCATTTGGGGTGAAGAGCAACCAGAAGCCGTTCAAGAACTGCCCATGCATCCCGAAAAATGCACTGTTTGGTGTGGTTTGTACGCTGGTGGAATCATTGGACCGTATTTTTTCAAAGATGCTGTTGGACGCAACGTTACGGTGAATGGCGATCGCTATCGTTCGATGCTAAAAAACTTTTTGTTGCCAAAAATGGAAGAACTGAACTTGGTTGACATGTGGTTTCAACAAGATGGCGCTACATGCCACACAGCTCGCGATTCTATGGCCATTTTGAGGGAAAACTTCGGACAACAATTCATCTCAAGAAATGGACCCGTAAGTTGGCCACCAAGATCATGCGATTTAACGCCTTTAGACTATTTTTTGTGGGGCTACGTCAAGTCTAAAGTCTACAGAAATAAGCCAGCAACTATTCCAGCTTTGGAAGACAACATTTCCGAAGAAATTCGGGCTATTCCGGCCGAAATGCTCGAAAAAGTTGCCCAAAATTGGACTTTCCGAATGGACCACCTAAGACGCAGCCGCGGTCAACATTTAAATGAAATTATCTTCAAAAAGTAAATGTCATGAACCAATCTAACGTTTCAAATAAAGAACCGATGAGATTTTGCAAATTTTATGCGTTTTTTTTTTTTAAAAAGTTATCAAGCTCTTAAAAAATCACCCGTTATATATATATATAGTATATTGAATAAGTTTGCATAGATATGTAGTACGTGTTTGCATTTCCTCATTTGTAAGCATAGTGGCAAATCATAAAAGCAAACCGTGAGCGTGTCGAAGAAATTTATGACTTTTGAAGTAGCAAAGTTTTCGCGAGTCATAAAAATGTCAGATACCAAACACCCGAAAGAACTTTGGAAAAATGCAGGAAAATATGGTAGTAAATAATAAAAAATGAAAATAAATAATACAAATTTCAATAGTATTGAACTTGCAGCCAAGTGAGAGATCATCTGGGTTTAGAGAATGGAAGGAAATTTATTTGTATATATCTATATCTATATCTATATCTATATCTATATCTATATCTATATCTATATCTATATCTATATCTATATCTATATCTATATCTATATCTATATCTATATCTATATCTATATCTATATCTATATCTATATCTATATCTATATCTATATCTATATCTATATCTATATCTATATCTATATCTATATCTATATCTATATCTATATCTATATCTATATCTATATCTATATCTATATCTATATCTATATCTATATCTATATCTATATCTATATCTATATCTATATCTATATCTATATCTATATCTATATCTATATCTATATCTATATCTATATCTATATCTATATCTATATCTATATCTATATCTATATCTATATCTATATCTATATCTATATCTATATCTATATCTATATCTATATCTATATCTATATCTATATCTATATCTATATCTATATCTATATCTATATCTATATCTATATCTATATCTATATCTATATCTATATCTATATCTATATCTATATCTATATCTATATCTATATCTATATCTATATCTATATCTATATCTATATCTATATCTATATCTATATCTATATCTATATCTATATCTATATCTATATCTATATCTATATCTATATCTATATCTATATCTATATCTATATCATATCTATATCTATATCTATATCTATATCTATATCTATATCTATATCTATATCTATATCTATATCTATATCTATATCTATATCTATATCTATATCTATATCTATATCTATATCTATATCTATATCTATATCTATATCTATATCTATATCTATATCTATATCTATATCTATATCTATATCTATATCTGTATCTATATCTATATCTATATCTATATCTATATCTATATCTATATCTATATCTATATCTATATCTATATCTATATCTATATCTATATCTATATCTATATCTATATCTATATCTATATCTATATCTATACATCTATATAAAAAAATGTGGTTGACATTGGACCGTGAGTACTAGCCAAAGGTCAAAGCTGCATTAGGAAACGAACTTATATACTTCTATACATGAAGAGTACATCAAATTATATATGTGTGTATATATTTATATATATGCATAAAGTATACATAATTATTTTTATTTAAGTATGTATCTTCCGTTCACGACTGTGCATTTAGAGCGTGCTCGGCGCATACCATTGACGCCATATTTGCTTTGAATGCCAAAGTTGATTAAAATGCAGCTGTGAAATAAAAACAAAAAAAGACTAAAATAATACAAAAAGTATACGCAATAAAAAAGCAACAACTCATTTGACAGCTGCAATAATAATAAAATTGTAAATTGCAAATTGAACATTTGTTCGTTGCATACACAAATGCTTTAGTAATACAAACATATATGACCCCCGTTTATATGTACATATGTGTCGGTGGTGCTGAGCTTTGTCGCGCTCAAAAGTATGCAAAGTATATTGTAGTTCCGCAAAGTTTCATTGTGCAAAGACAAACATTGTTAGCGCCGCAAGTTGTTCGGGCGTGAAATAGCTCATCGAATGGCGCAGCACGTGACGCCCGCCAACGCAATGACGTTTAAACAGCTGCCAATAAATAATGTTTCGAAAGTGAAGGTGAAAATTGCAAAATAACGATTTAATCGAATGCCGTTTTTCGTTTTTATGGAGCGACAATTTCCATTTAGTTTTTTGTGCTGCCACTCTCTATTCGAAATGTTTTTTTTTTCATAGTTTTGAGTGCGCCGTTGTTACAAATCATTTTGAAGGCACCTAAATACAAACTTTGTAAGACCCTCGCTTTTTCTGCAACATTGGTTCTATTTTTTATACCTTGAACAGGGTATATTATTTTAAGATATCGTTTTGAAATTTTGCAAACGTAATTTTCTCTTCAAGAAGCTGCTCATTTGTCGGAACTGCCGATATCGGACTACTATAATATATAGCTGCCATACAAACTGAACAATCGGAATCAAGTTCTTGTATGGAAAACTGCCACATTTGATAATGTATATTCACAAAAGTTGGCAAAGATTATTTTCTTCAGATCGGCTTACTATAGCATCAGCCATTCAAACTGAACGATCGGAATTAAATTCTTGTATGGAAAACTTTTGCATTTGACAATGTATCTTCACGAAATTTTGTACAGATTATTTCCTAAGGCAACAATGTAACCTCCGAAGAAATTGTTCAGATCTGATTACTATAGCATATAGCTTCCATATAAACTGAACACATAGTTACTAAAAGAAATGCACCTGTGAAGGGTATATTAGCTTCGGTGCAGCCGAAATTAACGTTTTTTCTTGTTTTTTGTTATATTAAGCTGGAAGTATGGCGAAAAACCCATATCAAGGTAGCCTCACATACGTGAATTTTCGTGATAAAATTTTTATGATTGATAGTTTTGACTTATACTTGCCTATGTTAAATACATATTGAGATAAACGGGGAATTAAAATGTAATAGCTGGGCCCTTCTCCACCTGTCTCTTCAAAAAAGTGGGGATTTTCCTCTGTTTACTACGGAAAGCGCAAAGAAATTTTCTTGTCATCATTCATGGCTCTGCAACCATATAGCACGACGATAATGATGAGTGACTTCTAGAGTTTGGTCTTTGTGAGAGAGAGAGCACTTCACTTCTCATTTCCTTACTCAGTCCGAAGTAGCACCACTTGGCCAGAGTAATTCTGTATTAGATTTCAAAGCTGACATTGTTGTTAGTGTTAATACTAGTTCAAAGATAGAAGAAATTGTCTACACATTTAAAGTTATGACTGTCAACAGTGACGTGGGAGCCAAGTCGCAAATGTGACGACTGATAGTTTGATGACAGGAGTTATTGCGTCTTGCCCTTATTCCCTACCAGTTCATTTACTTCGCTTCTTTGTCCGATCTGGAGGAAGAAGAACTAACGCCGCGGTTGTTGCTGTCAATGATATCGTTGTCATCGGCTTACAGCAGCAGCTGTACACTCTTATAAGAGATTATACCTTCTCTATTCAGTTCTGCAGTTCGAATTATTTTCTCCAGCAGTAGATAGAAGAAATCGCTCGATAGGCAGATCGCCTTGTCTGAAA
>JAPZAG010000312.1:0-24225 GCA_027475135.1 Bactrocera correcta | reverse complement strand
TATACAAGAAAATCGATTTTATATCTAAATAAAAGATTACGAAATTCACCCAAATATACTGCCGTTATGCCGTTATGGCTTTATTTAAACTCCAGTAAGATAAAGAAGTTTAATTAACCTAATTATGCTAAACCAGTTATTTGCAGATTTTCGATATAGATTGCTAAATATGTAAATCCAAGAAAATCGACTTTACACCTTAATATATAATTATAACGTTACGGAATTCTTCTAAATGCACTGCCGTTATACCGCTAAGGCTTTATGTAGACTTCAGTAAGCTAAAAAATGTTTATTAACTTAATATGTTAAACCAATGATTTGAAGCATTTCGATATCGATAGCTAAATATGTATATACAAGAAAATCGACTTTATACCTATATATAAGATTATGGAATTCATACCTAAATATAAGATTATGTAATTATTCTAAATGCACTGCCGTTATGGCTTTATATTAACATCAGTTCGTTAAAGAAGGTTTATTAACTTAAATATGTTAAACCAGTTATTTGAAGCATTTCGATATCGAATGCTTAATGCATATATACAAGAAAATCGACTTTATACCTAAATATAAGACTACGGAATTCTTCAAAATGTACTGTCGTTATGGCTTTATATAAACTTCAATACGTTAAAGAAGGTTAATTAACTTAAATACGTTAAACTAATGATTTGAAGCATTTCGATATCGCTTGCGAAATATGTATATACAAGAAAATCGAATTTATACCTAAATATAAGATAACGGAATTTTTCTAAATGCACTGCCGTTATGCCGTTAACGCTTTATGTAGACTTCAGTGCGCTGAAGAAGGTTTATTAACTTAAATATGTTAAACTAATGATATTGAAGCATTTCGATATCGATTGCTAAATGTGTATATACAACAAAATCTCTAGCGGCTAAACCTAAATATAAGACTACGGATCACACATAAAGCATTGGTTAGAAAATTTATAGAGCTCTCAGGAAAGTCTTCAATCTTTCTTCTACTCCTATCAGGGGCTTGGCCATAGTCACATTTTTGTTTCACTTTTGATAACGCTCTAGCGGCTAAACTATTGAAACGAGGTGGGTCAAACATAAAGCGTTCTTTAGATAATTTAAAGGGCTTTCAGGAAAGTCTTCAATCTTTCTTCTGCTCTTACCAGGCGCTTGGCAATAGTCACATTTTTGTTTCAACTTTGCTAACGCTCTGAGGCTAAGTTATTGGAACGAGGTGGGTCAAACATAAAGCATTGGTTAGATAATTTAAAGAGCTTTCAGGAAAGTCTTCAATCTTTCTTCTACTTCTATCAGGGGCTTGGCAATAGTCACATTTTTGTTTCACTTTTGATAACGCTTTAGCGGCTAAACTATTGGAACGACGTGGGTCAAACATAAAGCATTGGTTAGATAATTTAAAGAGCTCTCAGAAAAGTCTTCAACCTTTTTTCTACTCCTATCAGGGGCTTGGCAATAGTCGCATTTTTGTTTCAACTTTGCTAACGCTCTAGCGGCTAAACTATTCGAACGAGGTGGGTCAAACATAAAGCATTGGTAAAATAATTTAAAGAGCTCTCAGGAAAGTCCCCAATTTTTCTTTTACTCCTACCAGGGGCTTTGCAATAGTCACATTTTTGTTTCAACTTTGCTAGCGCTCTAGCGGCTAAACCTAAATATAAGACTACGGATTTCTTCTTAATGCACTGCCGTTATGCCGCCATGGCTTTGTGTCACCTTCAATACGTTTAAGAAGGTTAATTAACTTAAATATTTTAAACTAATGATTTGAAGCATATCGATATCGATGGCTTAATGTGTATATACAAGAAAATCGAATTTATACCTAAATATAAGATAACGGAATTCTTCTAAATGCACTGCCGTTATGCCGTTAAGGCTTTTGTAGACTTCAGTAAGACAAAGAGGATTAATTAACTTAAATATGTTAAACTTATGATTTGAAGCATTTCGATATCGATTGCTAAATGTGTATATACAAGAAAATCGACTTTATACCTAAATATAAGAATACGGAATTCACCTAAATATACTGCCGTTATGCCGTTATGGCTTTATTTAAACTTCAGTAAGATAAAGAAGGTTAATTAACCTAAATATGCTAAACCAGTTATTTGAAGGTTTTCGATATCGATTGCTAAATGTGTAACTCCAAGAAAATCGACTACATACTTAAATATAAGATTACGGAATTCTCCAACATGCACTGCCATTATGGCGCCATGGCTTTATGTTAACTTCAGGCGTTAAAAAAGCTTTATTAACTTAAATATGTTAAACTAATCATTTGAAGCATTTCGATATCGATTGCTAAATGAGTATATACAAGAAAATTGAATTCATACCTAAATATAAGATTACGTAATTCTTCTAAATGCACTGCCGTTATGGCTTTATATTAACTTCAGTTCGTTAAAGAAGGTTTACTAACTTAAATATGTTAAACCAGTTATTTGAAGCATTTCGATATCGATTGCCTAATGCATATATACAAGAAAATCGACTTTATACCTAAATATAAAACTACGGAATTCTTCCAAATGTACTGTCGTTATGCCGCCATGGCTCTTTGTCAACTTCAATACGTTGATGAAGGTTAATTTACTTAAATATGTTAAACTAATGATTTGAAGCATTTCGATATCGCTTGCTAAATGTGTATATACAAGAAAATCGAATTTGTACCTAAATATAAAATTATAACATTACGTAATTCCTCTAAATGCACTGCCGTTATACCGTTAAGGCTTTATGTAGACTTCAGTAAGCTAAAAATGTTTATTAACTTAATATGTTAAACTAATGATTTGAAGCATTTCGATATCGATACCTAAATGTGTATATAAAAGAAAATCGACTTTATGCCTCAATATAAGTTTACGGAATTCTTCCAAATGCGCTGCCGTTATAGCTTTATATCAACTTCAATACATTAAAAAAGGTTAATTAACTTAAATATGTTAAACTAATGATTTGAAGCATTTCGATATCGATTGCCAAATATGTATATACAAGAAAATCGAATTTATACCTTAATAGAAGATAACGGAATTTTTCTAAATGCACTGCCGTTATGCCGTTAACGCATTATGTAGACTTCAATGCGTTAAAGAAGGTTTATTAACTTAAATATGTTAAACTAATGATTTGAAGCATTTCGATATCGATTGCTAAAAGTGTATATACAAGAAAATCGACTTTATACCTAAATATAAGATTACGGAATTCTTCCAAATGTACTGTCATTATGCCGCCATGACTTTGTATCAACTTCAATACGTTAAAGAAGGTTAATTATTTTAAATATGTTAAACTAATGATATTGAAGCATTTCGATATCGATTGCTAAATGTGTATATACAACAAAATCGACTTTATACCTAAATATAAGATTACGGAATTCTTCCAAATGTACTGTCATTATGCCGCTATGGCTTTGTATCAACTTCAATACGTTAAAGAAGGTTAATTATTTTAAATATGTTAAACTAATGGTTTGAAGCATTTTGATATCGCTTGCTAAATGAATATATACAAGAAAGTCGAATTTATACCTAAATATAAGATAACGGTATTCTTCTAAATGCAGTGCAGTTATACCGTCAAGGCTTTATGTAGACTTAAGTGCGTTAAAGAAGGTTTATTAACTCAAATATGTTAAACTAATGATTTGAAGCATTTCGATATCGATTGCTAAATGTGTATACAAGAAAATCGAATTTATACCTAAATATAAGATTACGGAATTCTTCTAAATGCAGTGCAGTTATACCGTCAAGGCTTTATGTAGACTTAAGTGCGTTAAAGAAGGTTTATTAACTCAAATATGTTAAACTAATGATTTGAAGCATTTCGATATCGATTGCTAAATGTGTATACAAGAAAATCGAATTTATACCTAAATATAAGATTACGGAATTCTTCTACATTCACTACCGTTATGCCAACTTCAGATCGTTAAAGAAGGTTTATTAACTTAAATATGTTAAACTAATGAGTTGAAGCATTACGATATCGATTGCGAAATGTGTATATACAAGAAAATCGATTTTATATCTAAATAAAAGATTACGAAATTCACCCAAATATACTGCCGTTATGCCGTTATGGCTTTATTTAAACTCCAGTAAGATAAAGAAGTTTAATTAACCTAATTATGCTAAACCAGTTATTTGCAGATTTTCGATATAGATTGCTAAATATGTAAATCCAAGAAAATCGACTTTACACCTTAATATATAATTAAAACGTTACGGAATTCTTCTAAATGCACTGCCGTTATACCGTTAAGGCTTTATGTAGACTTCAGTAAGCTAAACAATGTTTATTAACTTAATATGTTAAACTAATGATTTGAAGCATTTCGATATCGATAGCTAAATATGTATATACAAGAAAATCGACTTTATACCTATATATAAGATTATGGAATTCTTCTAAATGCACTGCCGTTATGCCATTAGGGCTTTATGTAGACTTAAGCGCGTTAAAGAAGGTTTATTAACTTGAATATGTTAAACTAATGATTTGAAGCATTTCGATATCGATTGCTAAATGTGTATATACAAGAAAATCGAATTCATACCTAAATATAAGATTACGTAATTCTTCTAAATGCACTGCCGTTATGCCGTTATGGCTTTATATTAACTTCAGTTCGTTAAAGAAGGTTTATTAACTTAAATATGTTAAACCAGTTATTTGAAGCATTTCGATATCGAATGCTTAATGCATATATACAAGTAAATCGACTTTATACCTAAATATAAGACTACGGAATTCTTCCAAATGTACTGTCGTTATGGCTTTATATCAACTTCCATACGTTAAAGAAGGTTAATTAACTTAAATATGTTAAACTAATGATTTGAAGCATTTCGATATCGCTTGGCAAATATGTATATACAAGAAAATCGAATTTATACCTAAATATAAGATAACGGAATTTTTCTAAATGCACTGCCGTTATGCCGTTAATGCTTTATGTAGACTTCAGTGTGTTAAAGAAGGTTTATTAACTTAAATACGTTAAACTAATGATTTGAAGCATTTCGATATCGATTGCTAAATGTGTATATACAAGAAAATCGACTTTATACCAAATATAAGATTACGGAATTCTTCCAAATGTACTGTCATTATGCCGCTATGGCTTTGTATCAACTTCAATACGTTAACGAAGGTTAGTTATTTTAAATATGTTAATATAATGGTTTGAAGCATTTCGATATCGACTGCTAAATGTGTAAATACAAGAAAATCGACTTTACACCTAAATATAAAAATATAACATTACGGATTTCTTTTAAATGCACTGCCATTATACCGTTAAGGCTTTATGTAGACTTCAGTAAGCTAAAAAATGTTTATTAGCTTAATATGTTAAACTAATGATTTAAAGCATTTCGATATCGATAGCTAAATATGTATATACAAGAAAATCGACTTTATACCTAAATATAAGATTAGTGAATTCTCCTATGTGCACTGCAGTTATGCCTCAATGGCTATATTCCCACTTCAGATCGTTAAAGAAGGTTTATTAACTTAAATATGTTAAACAAATGAGCTGAAGCACTTCGATATCGATTGCTAAATGTGTATATACAAAAAAATCGATTTTACACCTAAATAAAAGATTACGGAATTCACCCAAATATACTGCCGTTATGCCGTTATGGCTTTATTTAAACTTCAGTAAGATAAAGAAGGTTAATTAACCTAAATATGCTAAACCAGTTATTTGAAGATTTTCGATATATATTTCTTAATGTGTAAATCCAAGAAAGTCGAATTTACACCTAAATATAAGATTACGGAATTCATCTACATGCACTGCCGTTATGGCGCCAGGGTTAACGAAGGTTAATTATTTTAAATATGTTAAACTAATGGTTTGAAGCATTTCGATATCGATTGCTAAATTAGTATAAACAAGAAAATCGAATTCATACCTAAATATAAGATTACGTAATTATTCTAAATGCACTGCCGTTATGGCTTTATATTAACCTCAGTTCGTTAAAGAAGGTTTATTAACTTAAATATGTTAAACCAGTTATTTGAAGCATTTCGATATCGAATGCTTAATGCATATATACAAGAAAATCGACTTTATACCTAATCATAAGACTACGGAATTCTTCCAAATGTACTGTCGTTATGGCTTTATATCAACTTCAATACGTTAAAGAAGGTTAATTAACTTAAATACGTTAAACTAATGATTTGAAGCATTTCGATATCGCTTGCGAAATATGTATATACAAGAAAATCGAATTTATACCTAAATATAAGATAACGGAATTTTTCTAAATGCACTGCCGTTATACCGTTAACGCTTTATGTAGACTTCAGTGCGCTAAAGAAAGTTTATTAACTTAAATATGTTAAACTAATGATATTGAAGCATTTCGATATCGATTGCTAAATGTGTATATACAAGAAAATCGACTTTATACCTAGATATAAGATTACGGAATTCTTCCAAATGTACTGTCATTATGCCGCCATGGCTTTGTATCAACTTCAATACGTTAACGAAGGTTAATTATTTTAAATATGTTAATATAATGGTTTGAAGCATTTCGATATCGACTGCTAAATGTGTAAATACAAGAAAATCGAATTTACACCTAAATATAAAAATATAACATTACGGAATTCTTTTAAATGCACTGCCGTTATACCGTTAAGGCTTTATGTAGACTTCAGTAACCTAAAAAATGTTTATTAACTTAATATGTTAAACTTATGATTTGAAGCATTTCGATATCGATAGCTAAATATGTATATACCAGAAAATCGAATTTATACCTAAATATAAGATTATGGAATTCTTCTACGTGCACTGCAGTTATGCCTCCATGGCTATATGCCCACTTCAGATAGTTAAAGAAGGTTTATTAACTTAAATATGTTAAACTAATGATTTGAAGCATTTCGATATCGATTGCTAAATGTGTATATACAAGAAAATCGACTTTACATATACCTAAATATAAGATAACGGAATTTTTCTAAATGCACTGCCGTTATGCCGCCATGGCTTTGTATCAACTTCAATACGTTAAAGAAGGTTAATTATTTTAAATATGTTAAACTAATTGTTTGAAGCATTTCGATATCGACTGCTAAATGTGTAAATACAAGAAAATCGACTTTACACCTAAATATAAAATTATAACATTACGGAATTCTTCTAAACGCACTGCCGTTATACCGTTTAGGCTTTATGTAGACTTCAGTAAGCTAAAAAATGTTTATTAACTTAATATGTTAAACTAATGATTTGAAGCATTTCGATATCGATTGCTAAATGTGTATATACAAGAAAATCGACTTTATACCTAAATATAAGATTACGGAATTCTTCCAAATGTACTGTCATTATGCCGCCATGGCTTTGTATCAACTTCAATACGTTAAAGAAGGTTAATTATTTTAAATATGTTAAACTGATGGTTTGAGGCATTTTGATATCGCTTGCTAAATGAATATATACAAGAAAGTCGAATTTATACCTAAATATAAGATAACGGAATTCTTCTAAATGCAGTGCAGTTATACCGTCAAGGCTTTATGTAGACTTCAGTGCGTTAAAGAAGGTATATTAACTTAAATATTGTAAACTAATGATTTGAAGCATTTCGATATCGATTGCTAAATGTGTATATACAAGAAAATCGACTTTATACCTAAATATAAGATTACGGAATTCTTCCAAATGTACTGTCGTTATGCCGCAATGGCTTTGTATCAACTTCAATACGTTAAAGAAGTTTTATTATTTTAAATATGTTAAACTAATTGTTTGAAGCATTTCGATATCGACTGCTAAATGTGTAAATACAAGAAAATCGACTTTACACCTAAATATAAAATTATAACATTACGGAATTCTTCTAAATGCACTGCCGTTATACCGTTAAGGCTTTATGTAGACTTCAGTAAGCTAAAAAAAGTTTATTAACTTAATATGTTAAACTAATGATTTGAAGCATTTCGATATCGATTGCTAAATGTGTATATACAAGAAAATCGACTTTATACCTAAATATAAAATTATAACATTACGGAATTCTTCTAAATGCACTGCCGTTATACCGTTAAGGCTTTATGTAGACTTCAGTATGCAAAAAACTGTTTATTAACTTAATATGTTAAACTAATGATTTGAAGCATTTCGATATCGATAGCTAAATATGTATATACAAGAAAATCGACTTTATACCTAAATATAAGATTACGGAATTCTTCCAAAGGTACTGTCATTATGCCGCCATGGCTTTGTATCAACTTCAAAACGTTAAAGAAGGTTAATTATTTTAAATATGTTAAACTGATGGTTTGAGGCATTTTGATATCGCTGGCTAAATGAATATATACAAGAAAGTCGAATTTATACCTAAATATACGATAACGGAATTCTTCTAAATGCAGTGCAGTTATACCGTCAAGGCTTTATGTAGACTTCAGTGCGTTAAAGAAGGCTTATTAACTTAAATATTTTAAACTAATGATTTGAAGCATTTCGATATCGATTGCTTAATGCATATATACAAGAAAATCGACTTTATACCTAAATATAAGACTACGAAATTCTTCCAAATGTACTGTCGTTATGCCGCCATGGCTTTGTATCAACTTCAATACGTTAACGAAGGTTAATTATTTTAAATATGTTAAACTAATGGTTTGAAGCATTTCGATATCGACTGCTAGATGTGTAAATACAAGAAAATCGACTTTACACCTAAATATAAAAATATAACATTACGGAATTCTTTTAAATGCACTGCCGTTATACCGTTAAGGCTTTATGTAGACTTCAGTAAGCTAAAAAATGTTTATTAACTTAATATGTTAAACTAATGATTTAAAGCATTTCGATATCGATAGCTAAATATGTATATACAAGAAAATCGACTTTATACCTAAATATAAGATTATGGAATTCTCCTACGTGCACTGCAGTTATGCCTCCATGGCTATATGCCCACTTCAGATCGTTAAAGAAGTTTTATTAACTTAAATATGTTAAACAAATGAGCTGAAGCATTTCGATATCGATTGCTAAATGTGTATATACAAAAAAATCGATTTTATACCTAAATATAACATTACGGAATTCACCCAAATATACTGCCGTTATGCCGTTATGGCTTTATTTAAACTTCAGTAAGATAAAGAAGGTTAATTAACCTAAATATGCTAAACCAGTTATTTGAAGATTTTCGATATATATTTCTAAATGCGTAAATCCGAGTGTTGAGGTGAGCTCCAGTCGCCCGAACTAAGTCAACTAAAGGGCTTTACTGATCATGAATACAACACTCTCCACATCAACGCGTTAATTAGAGAAAAAAAAGGGGCATCATTGATCATCTCCACACCCAACTGTTTTTGTTCCATTTTCATCTTATACCAACGAGAAGGTGACGCTGTGCCGTTTTTTGTTCTACACTGTTCGAGAAGTCACGTTCGCCGCTACGCACGCGCCCGCACCGTCATTTTTTAAAACAATTATTAAACACCACCGAAGTTATGAGATATTTTTAGGTGACCCGATCTATTGCGTTTATTGAAGTATATTTTGTTGAAGTCACGTTCGCCGGTACATACGCGCCCGCACCGTCATTTTTAAAGCAATTATTAAACAACACCGAAATTATGAGATATTTCTAAATCGATATGAATAAATATGGTCCTTCGAGGAAAAAAGAACGGCACTATGGCGGAAAAATAAAAACGGTTATATACAGTTACGGCCAATAACGGAAGCATCCATGTATATTTTATACATGCGCTTAAAACAAAAAAAAAAAAAACAGTTACAACTTTTACATAACAAGAAAAAGATTTTCGGAAAGGTGTAGTGACAAAGTGAACACATATACACATATATTATGCAATCGCAAACGAAAGCAGTTCACTTGTAAAATCAATTATTTTTTTACAAATACGTAGAAAACGAAAACGCATTGCAACAAATTTTTATTTTACGAAGTGGAAACATAAACAGTCACATATACAGTGCATACAGATTAAAAACATTTTTAATAAATTCCCAAGTAAATGAAAATGGTGTAAATGTGAAGTGAAAGAATATAACAAAAAGCAACAAAGCAAAAGCAGTGAAGATTTTGTATGTGACTAGTTTCTCCAATGTTTTCTGCCCCCTTACCTATTATTGGTGTTGGGAAATAATCATCGATATTAATGTGAAATAAATATTGATACTATACGATCAAAAAACAAACGGGCGTGCAACTAACACATAATGGAAAGAAACTCAATCTAAACGGCCGCGGAAAAAAAAAAAAAAATTAAAAAATAATAAAAGAAATTTAAAAATACATCAAACAACAAATACAACGGGCCCAACCTGCGAAGACAAGAGGAGGACATCAACCCCTATATGGAAACATTTACACCCCCCAAAGTGAGTCGTATCGATTCCTACTAGTATCTTAGCACTTTATAGATGTATGTATGTATATGTATGTTTGAAGCCCATATTGGCAATACTAGTTCAAATTATTTCAAAGCGGTTGTGTAAAACACAAAAAAAAAAAAAAAAAAAAAAATAAAATAAAGAGATACACAGATGTATACATACCGACTAAATACACAAAATAAAATCAAACATACATAGTTATTCTATATACATACCTTATCATATATTACAAGTACATATATTTAACAGCTCAAAATATAAATAAAAATTTATAATAACATGTTTTTGGGGGGTACTCACAACCCGTGGGTAAAGCATCGAAAAATCGTAAAATTATACAGTTTTACACGGGTTTTAAAAAAAAAAAAAATTTTGTTGGGTTTCATACCAAAATGAGTTCACACATTTACAATTCTCAGTGATATGTTTTCGAATTATTATAACCTATGACTTTAGGAGACTTGTGAAAACCCTAATTATATATACTAAAAATTTTAGAAATCTATACGTACATACAATTATATATATATATATACATAGATAAATAAATAAATATTTTCATACGTACTAATCTGTACATACTCACATAGTACGTACCTTTATTCAAAGTGACCGCTTTAACGAGTACACAAACAGGGACAGTCAGAAAAGTCCGCATATATATAATATATAAATTTTAAAAACCCAAACTACATACAACCGCTCAAACGCTAAATCTGAAAAACGCGTATTTTATTACTTTCAACAGAAATTAAAGCTCTTATCGACGCGAAAGCGCTTTACGGTTCTCTAAATTTATTCGTTTGCTTTAAATCAGAAAATTGTATATTTATACATATTTTAAACCATTTTTCATCTAAATGAACACAGATTCAAAGGAATCTAAGTCTCATCAATTTCTAAAAATACCAAAAATGATTTCGGATGAAAAAAGTCCATGTACACCGGCAGAAGCTACACGCTCGAAGCAAGGTGCTACAAAACAAAAACGGGGTAAAGACGTTTCGTACGCTAAATTTTTATCAGAGAGTGACAGCTTAATACGATACTGCACTCGATTCTCATCTTCGCCGATTCTAGAAAATTTTCTGAATCGGTACTAGAAATCAAGAATCAAAACCTTGACAATTTTTGGACACGTCTCCAAGCGGCCTATGACGCCATTGTAGAAACGGATGATTCGGATCTTCCGGAAAATTTCAAAACCTCGGCTTACTCCAAATATGAAAATTGTCTTGACCAATATGAAAAGACAAAAGCCATGATCTCTGATCAATTAAAATTAACAAGGTCAATCGCACCAAATCCACAACTGAGAGTAGAGTTACCACAAACACAGGCCCAAGAGGCAAGCTCAGGTATTCATCTCAAAGTGCCAGCATGTGACACAGAAATTTTTCATGGGGGTTATGAACAATGGCCGTCCTTCCGGGACATGTTCACCGCCGTTTACATAAACCACCCAAAGTTATCTAATGCACAAAAATTGTATCACCTCCGATACAAAACAAAAGGTCAAGCAGGCGTCATAGTAAAACAGTTCGCTCTTAATGACAACAATTTCAATTTAGTTTGGGGAAGCTTTAAAAGAACGATACGAGAATGAAAGAATACTGGTCGACAAACAAGTGACCATATTAATGAATTTCCCAAAAAATTCAGAGAGAAACAAGTGAAGAATTCATAAAACTTCAATCCACTGTTTCGAATTGTTTGTCGGTTCTAACGACACAAAATATTCCCACTGACAATTGGGACCCCATACTGGTAAACATATGCTCCGCGGCATTACCAGAAAAATCGTTGCTTTTGTGGGAGCAATCGCTCTCTTCGCGAAGAAAGTGCCTAACGTGGCAACAGATGAAAGATTTCCTAACTACCCAATATGAAATCGCGGAAAGGGTTGATAAAAAAATGGTCAGAACTAAAAACGTTCAACTGGACCTAAATCGCAGCTTCATGCGACCCCAAGCTAATAACAACAATTTAAATCGTATTTTTTTTCAAAACGCAATCGTTCACTTCCGAACAAAACAATCATACGTCATGCGAACTATGCACAGGAGGGCATAAACTCAAATCTTGCGATAATTTTTAAAAAATTGAATATTAATGAAAGGAACAACTTTGTCAGATCAAAAAGACTCTGCACAAATTGTTTGTCCCATTCTCACAATCTAAAAAATTTGCGAAAGCAAATTCAATTGCGTATATTGCCACAAAAGGCATCACTCAATGTTGCACTTCAATAATTTCTCCAAAACACCCCAAACTAGCGCTTTCCCAAAAAGAGCCAGGGGGTTTAGTTGCAACCGCAACTCCCGAATCTCAAAATTCCGAAATATGCCAAGAAACCCCTTGCTGCTCAAAGGCGGTAAAAACTCAAACGCTACACAGCGAAAATCAAAGTAGGGTACTACTACCCACAGCAGTCGTCTCCATCGAACATCGAGGAGAACTGTTTAAGCTCAGAGCCCTAATAGCCCAAGGATCACAACGATCTTTCATAGCGTCTAGGGCACAAAATAGGCTAAAACTGCCAACAAAACAACCCAACTTTGAAATTACGGGAATGGGCGGACGAGTAGTACAAAACTCAAGTAAAATCTGTCCCATTACCCTAATTTCCCCCCAAGCGGATAAGCGCATTCAAGCAGATGCAATAGTCTTACCGCAACTAACCAAAAATGTTACCAAGCTATCACATAAATAGCAAGCAATGGCACAAGGTTACACACCTAAAGCTAGCAGATCCCAACTGCAACACCCCCGCTCAAATAGCCCTTCTATTAGGCAGCGATCTCATATCGCAAATTATACTAGAGGGTGTTGAGAAAATTTCTAAAACACTACTGGCGCAAAATACCATTTTCGGATGGGTCCTAAGTGGACTAGTTGCGGAACCAGTCACAGCAATGACAACTCAAGTTGAGGAAATCTCAAACGAGTACCTCAATTCACAATTGAGAAATTTTTGGGGAGTTAGAAGAACTCCCCTCCATTTCAATTACAACACCAGAAGATCAGTACTGTGAAGACTTTTACAAAGCCACAACTACTCGATCAGCTAATGGTCGGTATGTCGTCCGACTACCACTAAGACAACAATTTCCAGACACACTCGCCTTAGGTCACTCTCGCACCTCTGCAATGCAGCAGTTTCTAAGTATGGAAAAAAACCTACTAAGAAAAGGTGAGCTAAAACAAGATTATGATGGTGTCTTGGAAGAATATCTTCATTTAAATCACATGGAGGAAGTAAGCCCATGTGAAAAAATCATAAGAGGCAAATATCACTCTTTCTACTTGCCACATCATGCAGTAGTAAAGCCTGAAAAAAAAACAACCAAAGTTCGAGTTGTCTTCAATGCCTCAAGAACCACTAGCTCGGGGAACTCCCTAAACGATATCCTGTTTACGGGACCCACGCTCCAACCTGATTTAATGCTGCTTATTCTAAACTGGCGTAGTTTCAAATACGTATTCAACGGGGACGTCGAAAATATGTATAGACAAATAGTCGTACATAAAGACGATCAAGTTTTTTCAGCGCATTATTTTCTGAAAACCCCCCCAATGGTCCACTTCGCGACTTAAAATTTAAAAAAACAGTTCCCTTTGGCGTGAACTGTGCCCCATATCTGGGCCATCCGTACACTCCACGAACTGGCAGAAGACACAAAGTCAGAATTTTCTCTGGCAACAAAAATCTTAAAAACAAAAAACGTATGTAGAGGATATTCTGTCTGGGAGCCACAGCCTCTCACAAGCATACGAGCCCTTATCACAAGTGACAAAGGCCCTCAACACAGCAGGGTTCCCCCTAAAAAAGATTACGGCAAATCACCCAAATATATTAAAAGACATCCCAAAAGAAAATTTGTTGGATACTGAATTCCTCATATTCGAAGAGGAAAGTACCACAAAAACTCTAGGCATCCAATGGAATGCGGTATCGGACCAGTTCTCCTATACGACCGAGTCCATATCCGCATTATCCGACGTTACAAAACCCCAAAATTTCTCTCTTCTGTGGCAAAACTTTTTGACCCCGCAGGATGGCTTTCGCCAATTATGATACAAGCCAAAATCCTGATACAAGAACTATGGCTAGATGGTCCCGGGACTGGGACGAGCAAGTAAAACCACTTCGTCTAGAAAAGTGGTCCCAGTTCGCGAGTAATCTGAACGACATCTCGCAGATACAAATTCCACGGTGGGTAAACTATTCTCCCGAATACAAAGTGGAACTACACGGCTTTTGTGACGCCTCTGAAAAAACATATTGTGCCACCATATATGTGCGCACACAAAGCGATACCGCAACCACAAGCCACTTATTAGTGGCAAAATCAAAAGTTACGCCTCTAAAAACGGTAAGTCTACCACGACCCTTTAACTATGCGGCGCACTGCTACTAGCAAAACTAGTTTCCATGGTGCAGACCCACTTAGACATGGCAAAATACAAGCTATATCTCTGGTCTGATTCCGAAATAGTCCCCAGCCTGGTTGGAAAAGCCCCCACATGCGTGGAAAACATATATTTCCAACAGAACGTCTCAAATACTTGACCTAGTAGGAGCAGCCACTTGGCGACACGTAGCCAGTGCTGACAATCCTGCCCATCTAGGTACAAGAGGGTGCAAACCCCTGCACCTGGCCACCACCACACTCTGGTGGAATGGCCCTCGATGGCTAGCAGAATCTTCCGATTCTTGGCCACAATCGCCGCTGCGCAACATAATTGCGCCCGAGAGTCGAAAAATCAACACCTACTACACAATATTGGAGGATAATGACATCCTTAACGATTTTCATCGTTCCACCGAGCCCTCAGAGTCGTTTGCCCATATGTTCCAGTTCATAGAGCGACTTAAACATAAACTGAAAGGAGCAACTTACCCCCAATGCGATACATTGACGCACCAAGCCTTACAAAAGGCAAAGGTCGCTCTTATGGCATCAACTCAAATGCGCTACTTCAGCCGCGACATAGCATCACTAAGAGAATCGAAGCCGATTGATAAAAAAAGCTCCCTCTTAGTGCCAACCCCGTTCTTAGACACGAAAGGGGTGCTTCGGGCCAATGGTCGGGTTGCCAATTCAAGCCTAACATACAACGAGCGCCACCCCATAATAATACCTGAGAAATCTCCATTTGCCACATTATTCCTACATTACATCCACATATTAATGTTACACGCCGAAAACCGTCTCATGCAGCATGTGGTACGACAGGAATATTACATTCCACGTTTGAAGCCCCAAATCAAGAAATGCATTTTCAGGTGCAAGATCTGCACTATGCATAAACAGAAAATGCGAACACAGATTATGGCAGCACTTCCACCGGAACGCTGCAACTTTGCTCCGCCTTTTACCACTACAGGTGTAGATTTTGCTGGTCCTTTTCAGATAAAGGCTTCCAAAGCTAAGATCTCCTACCCTCATGAAAGGCTATGTGGCTGTTTTTTTTCTGTTTCACAACAAAAGCAGTACACCTGGAGCTATGTACTAATCTGACCAGGGAGGCTTTTCTTGGGCCCCATTTGCTCGCTTCGTCGCAAGACGTGGTTTTCCTTCAAAAATCATGAGCGATAATGGCAAAACATTTATTGGAGCCCAATGAGCTACCGAGAAACAGTTTGTGGAGTTCATGAAACAAGGGCTCACCTGACATTGTTCAAAAATACGCCCCTCAAGGTATAAACTGGCAATTCATCCCCCCCAAACGCTCCTCATATGGGTGGTTTATGGGAATCAGCGGTAAAGAGCTTTAAATCTCATTTCAAGAAGCTCGCTGGCAACCTCAAATTCAATTATGAAGAATTCACGACATTGTTAACCAGAATCGAAGCCGTTCTCAACTCTCGGCCTCTCGCTATACTCTCGCAAGACCCCTCCGACTTTGCTGCCCTTACCCCAGGGCATTTTCTTAAAGGAGCGCCCATTCTGGCCACACCTGAGCCAGGCATGGAGTCGCCGTCCTTACTGAACCGATGGGAAAAGAATTAAAATTCTCCATCATAACTTTAGCCGACGATGGAAAGAAGAGTATTTAAAAGACCTTCACAAGAGGTATAAATGGAAAATCCCAGAACAGGCTCCAATGCTTGGAGATTGTGTCCTAATTCACGACGATTGTCTTCCCCCCACAGAATGGCGGCTTGGCCGCATAGAGAAAAATTCACTACGGTTCTGACGGTCACATCCGGGTGGTTGATCTCCGTACGCAAAACGGAACGCTAACCCGGCCGCTTGTAAAATTATGTTTCTTACCAACTGCCGCCACTTACGAAAACGCAAGTAATAACCCTGCCTAAACTGATCCGAAAGTTCGGGAAAAAGAAAATAAATTAATAATATCATTAAGAAAAAAAAGGGGGGTTACAATAAGCTTCAAGCCGTAAGACCAACGTAGACCTACATATATATCGCAACCCCATAGACGGACGATCATTTAGTCATGCGCCCTCACGTGGCATCCTGTTCATGCACGCTTACAGGCAATCAACTTATAATCATTACGATTTTCTCTTTCCACAGATCGATATGGATACACCGGTAACCCCCACGCCAACTCTTCGGTCGGCTGTTACTGTGCCTCGCTCCGGAACTGTTCCAGTAGCAGCGCCCCGAACCATCACGGCAGCAAGGGCGCCAACCGTGGCACGTAGCTCAACACGCGCATCACCGACGCCGGCGCCTCCGAAACCGCAACGCACCCCGCTGTCCGCTCTGTTGCCGTTCTCATAGGCTGCAGCATTGCTCTATTTTCAAGGGAATGTTACCCGTACAACGCCAGAAGGTTTGGGACAGGCACATGGCCATTGTTTAAACTGCTTGGCCCAGTCACACGCCACGCTTGAATGCGAATCTGATACTTTGTGCCGGTTGTGTGAAAGACCGCATCATACGTTACTCCACCGGAACGCCGGACATCCTGGCTCACCAACTGTAATCCGCCGCCGTACGGCCCCCCGACGATTTGCAGCCTAACCGCGTCGCACGGCAACCAGAAGCGGGATGGTCCCCGGCGCCCCCTCAATACGACCTCTACGCGCAGCCAAATAAGGCCACAACCTCGCCGCCCCAGCGGCCTGAGCGGCGTTTTTAGCTACGTTACAGGCACTACAGCGTCTACTAGGCTAGTACTCGCCTAGGGGGGGGGAGGATGTTGAGATGAGCTCCAGTCGCCCGAACTAAGTCAACTAAAGGGCATCACTGATCACTGAATACAACACTCTCCACATCAACGCGTTAATTAAAAGAAAAAAAAGGGGGGATCATTGATCATCTCCACATCCAACTGTTTTTGTTCCATTTTCATCTTATACCAACGAGAAGGGGACGCTGTGCCGTTTTTTGTTCTACACTGTTCGAGAAGTCACGTTCGCCGCTACGCACGCCCCCCGCACCGTCATTTTTTAAAACAATTATTAAAAAACCACCGAAGTTATGAGATATTTTTAAGTGAGCCGATCTATTGCGTTTATTGAAGTATATTTTATTGAAGTCACGTTCGCCGGTACATACGCGCCCGCACCGTCATTTTTTTTAAAAAAACTATTAAACAACACCGAAGTTATGAGATATTTTTAAGTGAGCCGATCTATTGCGTTTATTGATGTATATTTTGTTGAAGTCACGTTCGCCGGTTTCATACGCGCCCCCCACCGTCATTTTTAAAGCAATTATTAAACAACACCGAAATTATGAGAAAATTTCTAAATCGATATGAATAAATACCAAGAAAATCGACTACATACCTAAATATAAGATTACGGAATTCATCTACATGCACTGCCTATGGCGCCATGGTTAACGAAGGTTAATTATTTTAAATATGTTAAACTAATGGTTTGAAGCATTTCGATATCGATTGCTAAATGAGTATATACAAGAAAATCGAATTCATACCTAAATATAAGATTACGTAATTATTCTAAATGCACTGCCGTTATGGCTTTATATTAACTTCAGTTCGTTAAAGAAGGTTTATTAACTTAAATTTGTTAAACCAGTTATTTGAAGCATTTCGATATCGATTGCTTAATGCATATATACAAGAAAATCGACTTTATACCTAAATATAAGACTACGGAATTCTTCCAAATTTACTGTCGTTAGGGGGTTTATATCAACTTCAATACGTTAAAGAAAGTTAATTTTTCTTAAATATGTTAAACTAATGATTTGAAGCATTTCGATATCGCTTGCGAAATATGTATAAACAAGAAAATCGAATTTATACCTAAATATAAGATAACGAAATTTTTCTAAATGCACTGCCGTTATGCCGTTTAAAGCTTTATGTAGACTTCAGTGCGCTAAAGAGGGTTTATTAACTTAAATATGTTAAACTAATGATTTGAAGCATTTCGATATCGATTGCTAAATGTGTATATACAAGAAAATCGACTTTATACCTAAATATAAGATTACGGAATTCTTCCAAATGTACTGTCATTATGCCGCCATGGCTTTGTATCAACTTCAATACGCTAAAGAAGGTTAATTATTTTAAATATGTTCAACAAATGGTTTGAAGCATTTTGATATCGCTTGCTAAATGAATATATACAAGAAAGTCGAATTTATACCTAAATATAAGATAACGGAATTCTTTTACATCCACTACCGTTATGCCAACTTCAGATCGTTAAAGAAGGTTTATTAACTTAAATATGTTAAACTAATGATTTGAAGCATTTCGATATCGATTGCTAAATGTGTATATACAAGAAAATCGGTTTTATACCTAAATATAAGATTATGGAATTCTTCCAAATGTACTGTCGTTATGCCGCCATGGGTTTGTATCAACTTTAATACGTTAAAGGTGGTTTATTATTTTAAATATGTTAAACTAATGGTTTGAAGCATTTCGATATCGACTGCTAAATGTGTAAATACAAGAAAATCGACTTTATACCTAACTATAAGATAACGGAATTCTTCTAAATGCACTGCCGTTATGCCGTTACGGCTTTATGTAGACCTCAGTGAGTTGAAGAAGATTTATTAACTTAAATATGTTAACCTAATGGTTTGAAGCATTTCGATATCGATTGCTTAATGCATATATATAAGAAAATCGACTTTATACCTAAATATAAAATTTAACATTATGGAATTCTTCTAACTGCACTGCCGTTATGTCATTAGGGCTTTATGTAGACTTAAGTGCGTTAAAGAAGGTTTATTAACTTAAATATGTTAAACTAATGATTTGAAGCATTTCGATATCGATTGCTAAATGTGTATACAAGAAAATCGAATTTATACCTAAATATAAGATTATGGAATTCTTCTACATCCACTACCGTTATGCCAACTTCAGATCGTTAAAGAAGGTTTATTAACTTAAATATGTTAAACTAATGAGTTGAAGCATTTCGATATCGATTGCGAAATGTGTATATACAAGAAAATCGATTTTATATCTAAATAAAAGATTTCGGAATTCACC
Organism: Bactrocera correcta; assembly: GCA_027475135.1. Lineage (NCBI taxonomy): Eukaryota > Metazoa > Arthropoda > Insecta > Diptera > Tephritidae > Bactrocera > Bactrocera correcta. The sequence continues at coordinate 4,280 of JAPZAG010000312.1, read as the reverse complement.
CAAATATACTGCCGTTATGCCATTATGGCTTTATTTAAACTTCAGTAAGATAAAGAAGTTTAATTAACCTAATTATGCTAAACCAGTTATTTGCAGATTTTCGATATACATAGATTGCTAAATGTGTAAATCCAAGAAAATCGACTTTACACCGTAATATAAAATTATAACATTACGGAATTCTTCTAAATGCACTGCCGTTATACCGTTAAGGCTTTATGTAGACTTCAGTAAGCTAAAAAATGTTTATTAACTTAATATGTTAAACTTATGATTTGATGCACTTCGATATCGATAGCTAAATATGTATATACAAGAAAATCGACTATATACCTAAATATAAGATTATGGAATTCTTCTAGGTGCACTGCAGTTATGCCTCCATGGCTATATGCCCACTTCAGATCGTTAAAGAAGGTTTATTAACTTAAATATGTTAAACTAAAGATTTGAAGCATTTCGATATCGATTGCTAAATGTGTATATACAAGAAAATCGAATTTATACCTAAATATAAGATAACGGAATTCTTCTAAATGCACTGCCGTTATGCCATTCGGGCTTTATGTAGACTTAAGCGCGTTAAAGAAGGTTTATTAACTTGAATATGTTAAACTAATGATTTGAAGCATTTCGATATCGATTGCTAAATGTGTAAATACAAGAAAATCGAATTCATACCTAAATATAAGATTACGTAATTCTTCTAAATGCACTGCCGTTATACCGTTAAGGCTTTATGTAGACTTCAGTTCGTTTAAGAAGGTTTATTAACTTAAATATGTTAAACCAGTTATTTGAAGCATTTCGATATCGAATGCTTAATGCATATATTCAAGTAAATCGACTTTATACCTAAATATAAGACTACGGAATTCTTCCAAATTTACTGTCGTTAGGGCTTTATATCAACTTCAATACGTTAAAAAAGGGTTTAAATTTACTTAAATATGTTAAACTAATGATTTGAAACACTTCGATATCGCTTGCGAAATATGTATAAACAAGAAAATCGAATTTATACCTAAATATAAGATAACGGAATTTTTCTAAATGCACTGCCGATATGCCGTTAACGCTTTATGTAGACTTCAGTGCGTTAAAGAAGGTTTATTAACTTAAATATGTTAAACTAATGAGTTGAAGCATTTCGATATCGATTGCGAAATGTGTATATACAAGAAAATCGGTTTTATATCTAAATAAAAGATTACGGAATTCACCCAAATATACTGCCGTTATGCCGTTATGGCTTTATTTAAACTTCAGTAAGATAAAGAAGTTTAATTAACCTAATTATGCTAAACCAGTTATTTGCAGATTTTCGATATAGATTGCTAAATGTGTAAATCCAAGAAAATCGACTTTACACCTTAATATAAAATTATAACGTTACGGAATTCTTCTAAATGCACTGCCGTTATACCGTTAAGGCTTTATGTAGACTTCAGTAAGCTAAAAAATGTTTATTAACTTAATATGTTAAACTAATGATTTGAAGCATTTCGATATCGATAGCTAAATGTGTATATACAAGAAAATCGACTTTATACCTAAATATAAGATTATGGAATTCTTCTAAATGCATTGCCGTTATGCCATTAGGGCTTTATGTAGACTTAAGTGCGTTAAAGAAGGTTTATTAACTTAAATATGTTAAACTAATGATTTGAAGCATTTCGATATCGATTGCTAAATGTGTATATACAAGAAAATCGAATTCATACCTAAATATAAGATTACGTAATTCTTCTAAATGCACTGCCGTTATGCCGTTATGGCTTTATATTAACTTCAGTTCGTTAAAGAAGGTTTATTAACTTAAATATGTTAAACCAGTTTTTTGAAGCATTTCGATATCGAATGCTTAATGCATATATACAAGAAAATCGACTTTATACCTAAATATAAGACTACGGAATTCTTCCAAATGTACTGTCGTTATGGCTTTATATCAACTTCAATACGTTAAAGAAGGTTAATTAACTTAAATATGTTTAACTAATGATTTGAAGCATTTCGATATCGCTTGCCAAATATGTATATACAAGAAAATCGAATTTATACCTAAATATGAGATAACGGAATTTTTCTAAATGCACTGCCGTTATGCCATTAGGGCTTTATGTAGACTTCAGTAAGCTATAAAATGTTTATTAACTTAATATGTTAAACTAATGGTTTGAAGCATTTCGATATCGATTGCTAAATGTGTATATACAAGAAAATCGACTTTATACCTAAATATAAGATTACGGAATTCTTCCAAATGTACTGTCATTATGCCGCCATGGCTTTGTATCAACTTCAATACGTTAAAGAAGGTTAATTATTTTAAATATGTTAAACTGATGGTTTGAGGCATTTTGTTATCGCTTGCTAAATGAATATATACAAGAAAGTCGAATTGATACCTATATATAAGATAACGGAATTCTTCTAAATGCAGTGCAGTTATACCGTCAAGGCTTTATGTAGACTTCAGTGCGTTAAAGAAGGTTTATTAACTTAAATATTTTAAACTAATGATTTGAAGCATTTCGATATCGATTGCTAAATGTGTATATACAACAAAATCGGTTTTATACCTAAATATAAGATTATGGAATTCTTCCAAATGTACTGTCGTTATGCCGCCATGGCTTTGTATCAACTTTAATACGTTAAAGGAGGTTTATTATTTTAAATATGTTAAACTAATGGTTTGAAGCATTTCGATATCGACTGCTAAATGTGTAAATACAAGAAAATCGACTTTACACCTAAATATAAAATTATAACTTTACGGAATTCTTCTAAATGCATTGCCGTTATGCCGTTAACGCTTTATGTAGACTTCAGTGCGCTAAAGAAGGTTTATTAACTTAAATATGTTAAACTAATGATTTGAAGCATTTCGATATCGATTGCTAAATGTGTATATACACGAAAATCGACTTTATACCTAAATATAAAATTATAACATTACGGAATTCTTCTAAATGCACTGCCGTTATACCGTTAAGGCTTTATGTAGACTTCAGTATGCTAAAAACTGTTTATTAACTTAATATGTTAAACTAATGATTTGAAGCATTTCGATATCGATATCTAAATACGTATATACAAGAAAATCGACTTTATACCTAAATATAAGATTATGGAATTCTTCTACGTGCACTGCAGTTATGCTTCCATGGCTATATGCCCACTTCAGATCGTTTAAGAAGGTTTATTAACTTAAATATGTTAAAGTAATGAGCTGAAGCATTTCGATATCGATTGCTAAATGTGTATATACAAGAAAATCGATTTCATACCTAAATAAAAGATTACGGAAATTACCCAAATATACTGCCGTTATGCCGTTATGGCTTTTGTAAAGAAGGTTAATTATTTAAATATGTTAAGCTAATGGTTTGAAGCAATTCGATATCGATTGCTAATTGTGTAAATACAAGAAAATCGACTTTATACCTAAATATAAGATTATGGAATTCTTCTACGTGCACTGCAGTTATGCCTCCATGGCTATATGCCCACTTCAGATCGTTAAAGAAGGTTTATTAACTTAAATATGTTAAAGTAATGAGCTGAAGCATTTCGATATCGCTTGCCAAATATGTATATACAAGAAAATCGAAATGCCGCCATGGCTGTGTATCAACTTCAATACGTTAAAGAAGGTTAATTATTTTAAATATGTTAAACTAATGGTTTGGAGCATTTCGATATCGACTGCTAAATGTGTAAATACAAGAAAATCGACTTTACACCGAAATATAAAATTATAACATTACGGAATTCTTCTAAAGGCACCGCCGTTATACCGTTAAGGCTTTATGTAGACTTCAGTAAGCTAAAAAATGTTTATTAACTTAATATGTTCAACTAATGATTTGAAGCATTTCGATATCGATAGCTAAATATGTATATACAAGAAAATCGACTTGATACCTAAATATAAGGTTATGGAATTCTTCTACGTGCACTGCAGTTATGCCTCCATGGCTATATAACAACTGCAGATCGTTAAAAAGGGTTTATTAACTTAAATATGTTAAACTAATGAGCTGAAGCATTTCGATATCGCTTGCCAAATATGTATATACAAGAAACTCGAATTTATACCGAAATATAAGATAACGGAATTTTTCTAAATGCACTGCCGTTATGCCATTAACGCTTTATGTAGACTTCAGTGCGTTAAAGAAGGTTTATTAACTTAAATATGTTAAACCAGTTATTTGAAGCATTTCGATATCGATAGCTTAATGCATATATACAAGAAAATCGACTTT